>JAMQGT020013599.1:0-17348 GCA_024447675.2 Pterophyllum scalare
TCCCTCAGGATCTCTTGGTAGACAGCAGAATTCATAGTTCCATTTATCACAGCAAGTCTTCCAGGTCCTGACGCAGCAAAACAGCCCCAGACCATCACACTACCACCACCATATTTTACTGTTGGTATAATGTTCTTTTTCTGAAATGCAGTGTTCCTTTTACGCCAGATGTAATGGGACACACACCTTCCAAAGAGTTCCACTTTTGTCTCATCGGTCCACAGAATGTTTTCCCAAAAGTCTTGGGGATCATCAAGATGTGTTTTGGAAAAATTGAGACGAGCTTTAATGTTCTTTTTGCTCAGCAGTGGTTTTCTCCTTGGAACTCTGCCATGCATGCCATTTTTGCCCAGTCTTTTTCTGATGGTGGAGGCATGAACGCTGACCTTAACTGAGGCAAGTGAGGCCTGCAGTTCTTTGGACGTTGTTGTGGGGTCTTTTGTGACCTCTTGGATGAGGTCGTCGCTGCGCTCTTGGGGTAATTTTGGGCGGCCGGCCACTCCTGGGAAGGTTCACCACTGTTCCATGTCTTCGCCATTTGTGGATAATGGCTCTCACTGTGGTTCGCTGGATTCCCAAAGCTTTGGAAATGGCTTTATAACCCTTTCCAGACTGATATATCTCAATTACTTTCTTTCTCAATTGTTCCTGAATTTCTTTGGATCTCGGCATGATGTGTAGCTTTTAAGGATCTTCTGGTGGACCTTACTGTGTCAGGCAGCTCCTATTTAAGTGATGTCTTGATGGAGAACAGGTGTGGCAATAATCAGGCCTGGGTGTGGCTAGAGAAATTGAACTCAGGTGTGAAAAACCACAGTTATAGTATGTTTTAACAAGGGGGGCAATCACTTTTTCACACAGGGCCATGATGGTTTGGATTTTTTTTCACCTTTAATAATAAACACCTTAATTTACAAATTGCATTTTGTGTTTACTTTTGTTGTCCTTGACTATTGTTTAAATTGGTTTGATGTTCCGAAACACTTAAGTGTGACAAACATGCAAAAAAACAGGAAATGAGGAAGGGGCAAACACTTTTTCACACCACTGTATGTAGAGCGAGATGTGAGTGTTTGGAAATGGCCTCTTCCTTTTTGTGAGAAAAGAACCCCACCTGACTTTCCTTGCTCTTGTGTGTTAGTCTAAATTTGTTTATGTGAGAAGAGACGTTGTTTGCCCTTCATGTCTGTGTGTGCCGGCCCCTGAGTGTGTTTAAGGGTGTGTCATTCCTTGTGCCCTTTCCTTTGGGTGTGAGCTAAAGGGATTTTGTCTTTCTGTGTTTGTGTGCTTGTGAGTTTATGTGTTCTTTGTTTGAGGTGTGTGTACAGAGAGAAGACCAACTGGGTTTGTGGAGGCATATGTCTATGTGAACAGAGTGATGTTTGTGTAAGTGTGTAAGGCAGCACCCCAATTTTGTGTATGTGTTGGCCCCTCGCTTGTCAAGTCAGCAGGAGCTGTGTGTGTGTGTGTGTCTCCTGCATTTATGAGAGAAAGCAGAGCGGTATATGTGTTTGAACATTTTGTTGAAACTTTTTGATAATTGCTGCTGGACAGTAATCGCAAATAAAGGTTTATACATGTTATATTATTACTTATAGCAGAATACACAATACATGAGCCCCCCTTATCGTTAAAAGTCATGAGCTCCTTATGTAGGACAAATTCATAAGCCTACAAGGAACACGTTTGAAATTCATTTTTCTTGGGGACTTTGGTTAGTTTTATTACCTGTCATTTAAAAAAATAAAATAAAATAAAATAAAATAAAATAAAATAAAATAAAATAAATTAAAAGAAAGACAGAAGAAAAGAAAGAGAAGTCCTTTAACTGATTTTTTAAAGCCCCATCTATGAGCCCCAGATATGTTCTCAAGCATAAACCCTGTGAGGGTGAGCGGTGAGTGAAATAAACTCTTTTTGTTGAAGAAAAAAACTTTTTGTAGTTTTTATATTTTTTATTTTATCTTTAGTGTATTTTAATTTTGTTTTGGTTTATATTCATTTAAACGGTTGACTAAAAAAAAGGGGGGGTAAATCAAAGATCCAAGAAAACTTTTGATTTTAAGTTTAATTAGGGGAATAAACATAGCTGCTAAAATGTCTAAGAAAGACATTAAAGCTATGCAAACAATAACTCCAATCGAAGTGGTTCAGCAAAGCAATCCTTTGATTAAACCACTTATCGTAAAAATGTTGAACAAATGGCATAAGCGATGGCCAGATTCGGAAAAACCTTGGCCAACGGTAAGAACTCTTAACGCGGAAGTGATCAAAACCACGCAGATACTTGTGTCCACCTACAAAGTATATCAAAAGAAGGGAAAAGCAGGACAACGAGGAAAAGAGAAGAGACAAGTGAACAACTGTTTGACATTGAAGGACAGAACTCGATATAAGCTACAAAAGAAGAGAGAGAAAGAAGCTTGAAAGAAATTGAGAAAAATACAAAACAAACAGAGACATTGATGGCAAAAATTAATTTGCTGTTTTTACACCTGACTCCAGTACAAAGCCCACCTCCATATGAACAGAAAGTGGAGTTTTACCCACAATTACCAGTACTCAATCAAGATGGCAACCACCACATTGAAGAAATTTTAAAAAAATATCTGCCTCAGTTTGCTGCTGTCTATGTCTGAGTTACTGCTAAAGCTTTTATGTTTGTGCGTGTTCGTTTATCGAACAGGAATGAGACAAAACAACGGAATAAGGAGTTCAATTATTAAATTTAATTAAGCCATTTTCAAACAGTTTTTACAGATTAATCTGGGCGGAATACCCAGCATTAAACAAATTTTACTCCTGAAACCACAAAGTTCTGACCCCCATAGGGGTGGGCTAATTATAGCAACTCCAATTTATACACTGCTCGAAAAAATAAAGGGAACACTCAAATAACACATCCTAGATCTCAATGAATGAAATATTCTCATTGAATACTTTGTTCTGTACAAAATTGAATGTGCTGACAACAAAATCACACAAAAATCATCAATGGAAATCAAATTTATTAACCAATGGAGGCCTGGATTTGGAGTCACACACAAAATTAAAGTGGAAAGACACACTACAGGCTGATCCAACTTTGATGTGATGTCCTTAAAACAAGTCAAAATGAGGCTCAGTATTGTGTGTGGCCTCCATGTGCCTGTATGACCTCCCTACAATGCCTGGGCATGCTCCTGAAGAGGTGGCAGCTGGACTAAAGCATCCGCCAACTCCTGGACAGTCTGGTGCAACGTGACGTTGGTGGATGGAGCGAGACATTATGTCCCAGATGTGCTCAATCGGATTCAGGTCTGGGGAATGGGCGGGCCATAGCTTCAATGCCTTCATCTTGCAGGAACTGCGGACACACTCCAGCCACATGAGGTCTAGCATTGTCCTGCATTAGGAGGAACCCAGGGCCAACCACACCAGCATATGGTCTCACAAGGGGTCTGAGGATCTCATCTCGGTACCTAATGGTACTAATGCTACCTCTGTCACGTCTGTCACATGTGCTCAGTGTGAACCTGCTTTCATCTGTGAAGAGCACAGGGCACCAGTGGCGAATTTGCCAATCCTGGTGTTCTCTGGCAAATGCCAAGCATCCTGCACGGTGTTGGGATGTGAGCACAACACCCATCTGTGGACGTCGGGCCCTCATACCATCCTCATGGTGTCAGTTTTCTAACCGTTTGTGCAGACACATGCACATTTGTGGAATGCTGGAGATCATTTTGCAGGGCTCTGGCAGTGCTCCTCCTGTTCATCCTTGCACAAAGGCGGAGGTAGCGGTCCTGCTGCTCAGTTGTTGCCCTCCTACGGTCTCCTACGGCCTCCTCCACGTCTCCTGGTGTACTGGCCTGTCTCCTGGTAGCGCCTCCAGCCTCTGGACACTTCGCTGACAGACACAGCAAACCTTCTTGCCACAGCTCGCATTGATGTGCCATCCTGGATGAGCCGCACTACCCGAGCCACTTGTGTGGGTTGTAGAGTCCGTCTCATGCTACCACGAGTGTGAAAGCACCACCAACATTCAAAAGTAACCAAACATCAGCCAGAAAGCATAGGTACTGAGAAGTGGTCTGTGGTCCCCACCTGTAGAACCACTTCTTTATTGAGTGTGTCTTGCTAATTGCCAATAATTTCCACCTGTTGTCTATTCCATTTGCACAACAGCATGTGAAATTGATTGTCAATCAATGTTGCTTCCTAAGTGGACAGTTTGATTTCACAAAAGTTTGATTTACTTGGAGTTATATTGTGTTGTTTAAGTGTTCCCTTAATTTTTTTGAGCAGTGTATTTGATCAATGACTATTGAAGTACTTATGAGTCATATTACTGAAAATAGCATAACTGAAATTGAAACATTACAATTAATTGTTTTCTGCCTGCGAGTTCTTTGACCTTTGATCACTAAGGGTGTTTTGGTTCTTCAATGAGACCCTGTGACTGGTCGCATCTGTTGTTTTCAACCCCCACGTCGGAGAGGTCACCTGTTGTTGACCCTCCCCCTGGGCTCAGGCTTGTACACAAAGATCATCGGTCAAGAACTCTCAGGTCAACTGTTTGTAAGCTGGCTGGCCTCCTTCTTGAGCGTCATGGGGAACCAGGAGCCTTTTTCTTGAGTCTTTAGAGCTGATCAGTCTGTTCAGGAGATCTTGGTATGAGCTTGAATCACCTTGTACCGCACCAGAGTTTCTTTATTGATAACTGATCAGAGTCCAGTCTCCTGCAGCCCCACTGGTATTGTTCAGGCTCCTGTTAGGATGAGACTGAGAAATCTTTGTTAGTTTGTTTATGTCTCAATAATTTAACTTAATTTAGCATAGATGTTTGATCTAATATCAGTTTTTTCAGACATTCAAAATTCAAAATGATCACCGTTCTTCTTTTTTTCCCCCTTAGATTTAAACAAAAAGGTGAATACATTCAGAATTGGAGTTAATAGTAAATTTGTAAAGAGTAGAAGGTTTAAATTGAACAATCTGCAGGAGCTTAAAAAAAAATCCTGTAAACAGGACAAAGTTCTTGCCCAAGACAATAAGTCAATCGAAAATATTGAAATTGATATTGATTAACAGAAAAATTAAAAGAACTTGATTAAAATTAAAAGTTTAAAATAGAGGAGCAAGAAAAAATGACACAATTGAGTAAATTGGATAAATAAAAGGCTGTAAATACTTGGGGAAAATCAGAAGGTAATGGAAAAGTGAATAAAACATCTGTAACATCTGTAGTAGAACAACAGATAAAATCATGTAAAGGTATCAATAAAATATCTCTTAAATAATCTGAGCTTAGAATAAATAAGCCAAATCAAAAGTGTTGAAAAACTTTTGGTAAATGTAGTGAGGAGGGAGCTGCTGCGGGCTATGAGGCCTCGGCCTGCAGCGGCTCAAATGTGTTTGTGTGTTAGAAGCAGAGATTGCCTGCTTGTTTGTGCAATTGGTGAATGAAAGTTTGCATAAAATTGGGAGAAATAAGCGTAAACTAGGAGAATTAATCATTTGGGTTTAAGTTAATATTGAGTGTGTAAAAGTTTGAACTTAGATCATTTGGAGGGTTAGAAGTGTTAAATTAGAGATCAAAAAGGGAAAGCAGGAATAGGTCAATTAAATTTGAATAAAAGAATAACCCATTTAAATGTGATGAACCCCTGATAAAATAGCTGGATTGATTAAAAATGATAATAAAAGTAGCATTAATTAGAGAGGGAGTCAAATTAAACTAAAACCTTAAGAGAATGGGTAAGAATAAATTCTAAAACTGGATGAATAAGGGGAATAAAGTTGAAAATGTTTGGGAGAATAAGGGTATAAAGAGAACTAAATAAAACAGTTATAATGACATCAATAGTAAGATAAATAATAAAAAAAATAGTAAATATATTAAGATAGTTTGGACATAAACTGAGCCTAAAATAAATAGATTGAACTGAAAATATAAAGGTAGTAGTTGTGAGTGAGGTAAAGGAGTGTGGAGTGGTAAGTATAGATCGGGGAGGATGAGATAACACCTGAGCCTCCGAGGAAATAAAAGAATTGAAGAATTTTAAATACAGATAATCTGATCAGACATTCATCTGTGTAACAGATTCTGAGAGACTGCATGACACTCGGCTGATCAACCTGAAGCTTTGACAACTCACAAGAGCCTTTAATTCAAAATGAATTCAAAACGAGGTTAGAAGGAGTTCATAGACAGAGAAAAAGCTGTAAGTTGGTCCTCGGGAAATATCTTTGTGTTATTTCGTGGATTGTGTGTGCTCTCAGTGCAGATGACTTCTTCACCTCAGGGTATTCTTTGAATACCGGAGGATTTAGAAGAAGGGGGAAAAATTAAGTTGCAATGGCCTCTCTGCTGTGTGTCTGCCTGGTTCCCAGAATAGTCATATAGGAATCTGTAAATTTTCCAAATTTAGAGTAAATATGCAAATTAATTAAATAAATTTCATGGAGCTGAGAGATTACTTTTGAGTGGAACTTATAGCCTGAGAGACAGCTATTGTTTCACAGGTCACTCCTACAAATGGATGCTGCATACTTCTCAGAGAGCGAGTGTGGGGCAGGAACACACGGAGACGCTCTAAAACGGGTGTGTGTGTGTGTGTGTGTGTGTGTGTAATCAACATCCCCATGCACGTGGTAATAAAATAGTAATATCCACCTTCAACCGGGAGTGTGGTGTATTCAAAATGACAATGATGGATTTCCATCTCTGACTTTCTCCTGGTATCTTTTAACATGGCATGTTGCTGAGTTAAAGATAGATGAGAATGTAGTAGCTGATAGAAAGTAGTTTGGGGGTTATATTAGAACGGGAAGAGATTGAAGCAAAGTTGTGGCAAATAAACTAATGTAATGAAAAGGAGGCAAAACACCAAAAATATGTATGTATGTGTGTATGAATGCATGTATGTGTGTGCATGTGTGTGTATATGTATACGTATATATAGGTGTAGAAAATCCTGAAGTGTCTTTTTCTGCCATTGTGGCAGGAAGATGCCTCCACTCTATTTTTTAGTGCCTGAAAATATATTTTTGAGAAGTATGTTCTCTGAGTAAACTGCAGTGAGTGAGAGTGTGGGAAAAACAAAACAAAACACATGAAGACCCAGTGTGACCTTGACTGACTAACAAAGAGCACAGCAAAAACCAGAATGCATCCTGTTTCTCTTCTACTAACAGTTTGTCCAGAGATCACATTTAGATGATGCTCCAGATCTCCACAGAAACCTTCCTAAACAACAACAGTTGGAGAAGGAAGAGGATGGCATTCCTGCAAAGGAGGCAGGAATGAGAGGGAGACGGCTGAAAGATGATCCAGACACACAAGGACTCCTCCTGAATGGGAGTAGGGGGAGTGCAGTGTGCTAGTGTGTCCACACATGTGCTGTGGATGCTTGTGGACATGGTGAGACTGGCTGACAGACAGTTTGACATCACACAAAGACCAAGTAAATCATCATCTTCTTGGGAAAAAACCTTGCCGGAGCAACTCTGTACTTGGGGACATTTAAGCTCTTTTGGAAAACATGCTGCTAAGCTGAGCAGAGTATGCCAGACTAACGTGCCTGATGATGTGAATCTGGAGATGCATCAAACTGTATTGTGGAGTTTTTCAGGAGACAGCGTCCTGATGGTGGAGATCTTCTAAGCTAAAAGGAGAAATCCTGACAGAAGAGGAGAGTCCAACACAACCAATACATTCCAGCAGAGGAGAGACTGAGAGGGCTGACCAAACAGAGAAAGAAGGCTCAGCAGCTCTGATAACTGCACACTGAGGCTCAGGCCCCAGTGCTGACTGCTAACTCTTTTCAGAGTCGTGCAGCTCTATCTCAGACACACCCAGCCTGCTCCTCTAACTGTCAGCACCACACAAGTAACGAGTAGATTTCCTGCCCCAACTGATCCTAACGCTCTAACTGAATCTGCTGTGCCTGTTGTATATGTGCATGTTAATCAAGGTGACAATCCAGACTTGTACAGCTGTGGGAGAGATGAGAGGCAGAGTGACCTGGCGAGGAGGAAGGAGAGGAGGACTGTCACAGCCAGGACCGCCGCTTGGACTCACTCAACCTACTCAACAGAGGAATAACCTGCCTAGAGGGGCCACCTACTCATGCACTGGAAATGAGGGAGGATGACTCCCCTTGTCTTCCTCTTGTGTGAAAACCGTTGGCTTCTCTGGAAAAACCCAAGTGATCCCTTAACCCAGCCAATCCAGATGAGGGTGGCAGGTAAAGCTATTGTCTCAATTATTGTACTCAGCTAACACCTCAAGAAATCTCATGGGAGGCGACATCCTGTGTTTTGTAGAGGCAAAATCATGTGCACCACTGATGAACTGTATGCAGGCTTTCAAATGAGGAAGCACGCAGAGTGATAAAGGTGCAAACAGACACAGAGACTGTGTCTCAGGTTGAACGTGAAGTGTTTTGGTTGCAGCCAAAGACTGAAGACTCCAAGCTAAACAAGCAATGGACCATATGGGAGCTCTGGGTGAGAACTCAAGTGGAGGAGGCTGAGGAGCCCAGATGGCCCTACATTTGTTGTTTGATGAAGAACACGAGTCCAGACTATGAACTGTGCTTTGATGAACTGATAAAAAAAAACATTTTTCTCTTTGCTGATGATGACATTTTTTTGGTCCACAGGGCGTGGCTGCTGCTGTTACTCTACCTGATGAACTGAAAAGTGGTAACAAGTGCCAAATACTGCGCCACGTGTCATTCTGCTGTTTGCTCGTGGACATGCTCTCATGTACTGCAACAAAGGTTTAGGAAGAAAATGTTCAATTTAGAGGGGATCTAACAAACAATAAATGCATGCTCATTTCTAAAAACACTTTATTAGGATTCACTGAAAAGTAATGATGAATGATGTTGAGACTAAACTATTAGTAGATAGAAATGTGTAAACTAAATTCAATTATTAGTTGAGTATGATTAGTTATTGAAACAGGTTCCATCTCAACTGAGCAAAACAAAATGTGGGCAGCATCAAAATTTACCCAGCGTGATACAGTTGACCTGAAACCTGGGGCCAAATTATCTTATTATATATCCATTTAAGTCACATGCCATTGAAGATATCAGGCTTAATCTGGCATGCTAATTAAAGCTACCAGTTCATGTAATACGCCAGTTCTCTGTGGTTCCTGATCCATAGCTTTGCTTTCTAGCAGTGCACCTGGTGTTAAGTGATATTTGTGCTTAGCTTTTAGTATTCTGTGATAACTATGATCAACAGCCCTGGTGCCTTTAACCAAATTTTAGTGCAGGATTTGCAGTATCTGAATATTCTCAGTACTGTCTCACAGTGGGCAGCTGATTTTTCATCCTCTTAAAGAACAAAGTGAGAAGAATTTTTGCAATTCTGTCAACAAACCAGTGAATATATAAGACAGTTCAGTGGACAGAGGAACTAAATGCTCCGTCTCAGTTAGAAACTGTGATTAAAGCCTGAAAACTGCAAACGGGTGGGCAAATGTTGACATTTTTGGGAATGGCAGGATTCAGCAGACGGCGGATTTGTGACTATGTGTTTAAAAACTGCATCTCTGCTGCTTCAATAGGGCAGCAGGACAAACTAACTCTGATCCCTAGTTGCAGTGGTCGACAGGAGCTGAGGCGACGTCTGAAGCAGGACACGCATTCTGACCTGGCATTGGGTAATCAGATTACTCAAAATCCTTCCATCAATATATGGCTAATAGGAGGGGCTATGTAATGCTGTCCTCATGCAGGATGCCCCAGTAGGTAAGCAGCCCCTGCCTTATTGCAATATAAAACTGGACAAGTTTGAGAGCTTGAGAAAATGAATGTGCATAATGAATTTATTGCAGCTAAGTGGTTCTTGTTTTAGGGATGAGTATGGCCGTATAGCCGGCTACACAGTTGTTTAATTTAATTCTGCAGGTGTAAGTTTTTCTACTCTAGAAGCTCAGAAGGTTGATCTGCTGAGTTCATCGCTGATCTCAGAACAAAAAGTTTTACCAGCAGTTTGTAGACCTGCTACAGGTAAGAGACCTAATTTGTATATTGATTCAGTCTATGTCTATGAGGTTTGTCATGCTAATGCTAGCATTTGGAGATAGGGAGGATTTCTGAGAGTTGATGGCAATCCTCTAGTATATGTAGAGGCTGTGTTACAGTTGATTGATGCTTTAGAGCTTCCCAGTGCAGTGGCCAATATTTTAAATTAAAATCAAATGCCCAGAAGATCTCAATGGTATGATCTAGCAAATAGCCCAGTCAGTGCTAACTTTGTCTTTCCAGGAGGTGGAGCATTAAAGAGTGACACTTCACTGGACATGAGTAAACTGAATGCAGAGGAGGTCAACATGAAGCTGGAGAAAAGACAGAGGAGCTCAACTAGGAAGTTATGGACAAGCACTCATCAGCCTCAAGGGGGGATAATGTAATTGTTGAAGAAAATTAGAAAGTGAGGCTGATGATTTGCTATGTTATTAGTAATAATAATAGTATTAATACCACTCCACATAGGAAATGCAATTCAGAAAGTGGGATCTGTCTTACCTAAATATGATAATATAGTTGGATGCATCAAGTCAAATTTTCTTTTATAGCACATTAAAATAATCTCAATCAACCAAAGTGCTGTATAGTTTATATAAAATGTATGCTAGTCATCAGTCATTAAACCAACAATAAATACAGGATCAATCAGAAAGTAAGTAAAAGCTGTGTTAGCATAGCAAAACCCAGAGCACTAAGTTAAACTGAAACTGTACACAAGCAAATATAAAATTGGGCTGCTCTTATGTAAAAGTTATTCCACAGATTAGATGTCACCACTGTAAAGGCTCTGTTACCTCTGTTTTCAGCCTGGACTTAGGCAGACTGAAGAGCAGGTGGTTTGTAGTCCACAGGGCTCTGACAGGGATATAGGGTTTCAAAAGTTCTGTTAAATAACCAGGTGTAATAAATGAACAATTTAACAGCCAATCACATTCGACATGTTAAGAATTACAATATTTTAAAACAAGAAGTAAAAAAGCATAAATAACTCTCAAAGTCATGTGGTAGAAGGTAGGCCTTCGCCTTACTAAGAACCCTTAATCTAAAGAAGCTCTTTAACAACAGCGCAAGTCTATTTATTAAATTTTAAAGATCAAAAATCATCAAGGTTCTTTGCAAAAAGGTGACAATAAGAGGTTAAAAGACCAAAATATCTGTCATACCCCTCTAAGAGGTGGGGTTGCCCTAATAAAAGAATTTCTGTGTTGCTTTTATTCAGCTAGAGGAAGCTTATCTCCAACTATGACTGCATGTCTCTAAGACAGGTTACTAGTGTCTGCAAAGAAGCATAATGTTAGCTTCTGATTAAAATGGAGTTCTGATAAAAGCTTAATAAACAACCAAAATCAGTGACTACAAGGGGTCACTGCATGCAATATTGTTAATGTAAATGCAAAATAGACTATGTTTTATCTTCTGAAACATATTACTGTGTGATGTAAGAACTAACCAAGTAAGACAACAACTATAGATGCCATCCATTTGTTAAACACTAAAAAAACCTGTAAAAATAAAGAGCAAAATATATAAAAAAGCAACTTAACAAGAAATAAGGGAGAGTTTTGTCTTAGGCGATATAGCGCTGTGTGTTTTGGATATTATTAATCTTGTCTTTGTGCTATAAGCAGCAATGGCAGAACCAGAATGGAAAACAGAACTCTGACAGTCCCGTTCAGCCTCCACCAGCTAGGAGGTTGCCCAGCCTGGACTCACATTGGAGAAAATCCTGCTGAGACCCATGACCAGTGAAGACTCATCACCTGCCGTGGTTCGACTGAAGGAAAGGGGAGAGGCAGCAGAGTGGGGGTCCAGTCCAGGCCTGGATCTTCTTGGACCTTCTGGAAGCGCAGAAAGAGTCATCTCAACAAGGACACCACCTGAACTGGAGCCGAGTCATCTGATGGGTCTTCACGACATGGTGACATCACATCTGTGGCTTCTGGGAGCTGCTTCCTCAGCCAGTGGGAGTTCGGATGACGACAGCTGGCCAATGCCTCCTAACATTCATGCTTCTGAGAGCATGTTTAGCAGAAGATCCACTTCAAGATGGGAGCATGAAGGTGATGTAGGCTTCTTATGTTAGGAAGAAATGCAAGCCTGGTTCAATAAATAAGTCATCAAGAGGATGAAGCAGCGGAGCTCGACAGTGGCTTTGTTACCTGTGAGTTGGCTTCAGTCATAGCCAAGACTGGAAAGTGAGTCAATAAGATTCAGAAACTCACTGCTAAGAACTCCAGACTCATGAACACTGATCTTTCTAGAGCAGCAAAGGGGGGACAGAAGAAACAGAGGATGAGGTCCCCCAATCTCCACCACCTGAAGGAGATGCATAACACCGTGAGGACTGAATGATTGCCTGAAAGATGCCGACACTATTATGGAGTCTGTCTTACACTGAACATTTAAGTTACATTTAAAATTTTGTGTTTTATTATATGTTTATTTGCATTAAGTTCTATGCTCTTGTGTTTGAGTACAGGGGATTCTGATTCATGTGGTGAGCTCTGCAGGTGAGGATGTATTGTTTGGTAACATCAGGTTGCTTAAGGGTAAGGGAGATTTCTGGAGGGGAGAAATTAATGGTGCATCCTACACTGACGGCCACACCACGTGTATGTGAGAGTTCCATGTTAAATTCACATGATTTGAGAAGAATTCAATACTTTCTTTAAAATATGTTAGCAAAAAAAAAACAGCTCACGCAGTAGATTAGACGTCCACTTTGTATTACTCTTTTGATTTTGTCTGAATTCAGTAATATTTTTGTGTTGATACCAAATGGTATCAAAGGGGGGAAATGTAGGGATATTTTTAACCACCTTTATGTATCATCTATACCTTTTTTGCCACGTTCAGAGGCTCATTCAATATGTTGCGTCTTACACTGAGTGGGACTTTCCCCGCCCACAGCAGTGGGACATCCATCATGCCATACAATGTGCTGTGAGGGCCATCCTTCCACTGCCAGGTGGGACTCATTTGTTATCCCAGTACTTTACTCTACTTTCCCCATGGCTAATTAGTGGCTCTGTTCCCAGGAGCTTTTGATGAGCCTTTGTTACTTTCATTTATCATCACACATATGGGAATATATCTACTTTTATTGTTCACCTGTGTTATTTGTACTGTCACTATTTTTACTTTTATCACTTATACTGGTAATACTTCTGTGTGGCCTTCATACTAGTGCTTGGAGTCATAATTCTTATGGCCTAGGTACCATACACCACTTTTAATGGCCTGTGCAAAGTAAGAGAGAGCCTCTAACAAACACTGATGTATAGAGTACTTTATGTTCTCTGGGTCACTGGGGTGAGGGTAAGACCCGTTAAGATCCGGGGTGTGTTTGAAGCTTTGGGAGAGTTGCCAGGATGAGCACTGTTCACCTTGAACATTGGTAATTTGATGTTGTATTTCAGCAGTGTATCCGACAAGTGTGCTCCTAAAATGGAGTTCTGTAGGCCCCCACCCTCGAGCTCTTCTGGCTAGGAGGGGGAAGAGATAAGACTTGGCTGAGTGGAGTGGTATTAATGATGTTATCTAGCAGATGTTTGAGTAGAAATGTTCATCATTTGTGATACCTGTCTGAACTGTCATAAACCAAAAGGTTCCTCTGTGATGTGTGTGCCTTGAACATGTGACTTTAGAGTGGGCATGGTTTAACCAAAAGACAGTTGTTTGGGATTTAAGTTTCATGGGCTGAGACTTTATGTAAGGGTCAGAGGCAAATGGACGGTTAACCTGTTTAGGATATAAAATGTTTGCCACTCTTTGTCTCACCTCACCTCTCTCTGTGTGCTCTTCTCTTTCCTGTCCTCTTTTTTCTTTTCCTGTTTCTGCATCTTTCTCTGTCTCTGTGTTTCCCTCTTCTCTTCTCTTCTCTTCTCTTCTCTTCTCTTCTCTTCTCTTCTCTTCTCTTCTCTTCTCTTCTCTTCTCTTTCTCTTCTCTTTCTCTTCTCTTCTCTTTCTCTTCTCTTCTCTCTTCTTCATCTCTGTCTGTGTGTGTGTCTCAGTCTCAACTATGTTACTGTCTGTGTGCTGTGTAACTAATATGTCTAATAAACAGCCTGCACCAGAACCTGCTCATCCCAGTGAGTTTTTGGATATTTTGGGTTTGAATCTTCAGCCATAAGGAACATGGAGACCCTAAGAAAATGTCACCGACACTTGACTACTCTGCTTACTAAACAGCAACTTGACTGGTCAACTTTTCTTATAGCAACTTGACTGCTCTGCATCCTATACAGCATTTTGACTGCTGTGCATATTATACAGTAGACTGCTATGACTCATATACAACAGCTTGACTGCTGTTCATCTTAGACAGCAGCTTGAAAACTCTGCTTACTATACAGCAGGTTGACTTCTATGCGTCCTATACAGCATCTTGACCGCTATACAGCAGACTGACTACTCTCCATCCTATACAGCAGCTTGACTGCTCTCCATCGTATACAGCAGCTTGACTGCTCTCCATCCTATACAGCAGCCTGACTGCTGTGCATCCTATACTGCAGATTTACTGCCTTATGTCCCATAAAGCAACTTTATTGCTGTGCATCCTATACAGCAGTTTGACTGCTCTGCACCATTTTAAGCAGATTGATTGCTTTGTGTCCCATACAACACCTTGACTGCTCTGCATCCTAGTATCTTGACAGCTATGCATCCTATACAGAAGCTTCACTGTTGTGCATCCTACACAGCAGCTTGACTGCTGTGCATCCTACACAGCAGCTTGACTGCTGTGAATCCTATATGTTAGCTTGACTGCACTCCATCCTATACAACAGTTGACTGCTGCTCATCCTATACAGCAGCTAGACTGCTGTCTGTCTTTTACAGCAGCTTGACTGCTCTGCGTCCTATACAGCAGCTAGACTGCTGTCTATCTTTTACAGCAGCTTGACTGCTCTGCGTCCTATACAGCAGCTAGACTGCTGTCTATCTTTTACAGCAGCTTGACTGCTCTGCGTCCTATACAGCAGCTTGACTGCTCTGCTCTGCTAACTATACAGTAGCTTGACTGCTGTGCTTACTATACAGCAGCTTGACTGCGCTGCTTCCCATACAGAAACTTGACTACTCTCCTTATTATACAGGAGCTTGACTACTGTGCATCCTATATAGATGCTTGACTATGCTGTATCCTATGCTGGAGGCTTACGAGGAAGCTTGGGCCACTCTGCAGAGCAAGCAGTCGTCTCCTAGGAGGGGCTGCCTCTGAGAGCCCACTGTTGCTTCCTGTGATGGCTGTGTCCAGAACCTGGCCACCCCCACCCTGGAAACAAGAATGGGTGCAGGGTGCACAGGCACAGGATTGGGTTCCAAAGGAGCAACAGTCTCAGATGATCCTCCATGAAGCGTGACACAAACAGTTTCTGGCGGTAGTGGCTTGGCGACATACTGAACCGTCATAGTTTTAGTTTCTTCTTTTTCATAAAATGACTGAGAGGAGTCCAATTTACTCCTGCTAGAGGTAGGTTTGAGCAATGATGACTGCAGATACTGGCAGAGCAGCTGTCTCTGACAGTGGTGAGGTGCACCGACGACAGGTGATTTGCCTCCTTTGAAATACGGAAGCACTGGGAATAGTGGGAGTTGGCTCCTCTTCTTCAGCCCACATTTGAGCCGAAAACATGGCTGGAGAGGAGCAGTCTGGCTGTGATGTGGGCATGCTGATCTGCTGCGGATGAAGTGGCATGGAGGTGGACATGGCATTCTGCAGCAGAGGTGATGATGATGTGGCTGGGGAGTGAGGAGGTAACTGTGAGGAAGAGCAGCAGCTGAGTGGAAGAGATGGCGGTGGAGATGATAGGCTTAAGGAGAGGTGATGTGGCAATGGCTTGGAGGGGAAAAAAAACTGAATCTTTCCCCTGGACTGGGTGACCAGTGTTATACAGTTCATATTGTAAGTTCTTAGGAGAATAATATTTGAAAGAGCTAGTGAGGCGGTGTCCAGAAAGGTGAGGAGCCATGAAGAGGAAGAAATCAGTCCACAACAAAAAGCCAGTTGCATTAGCCTTTTGTGCTTATCAGTAGCATGAATGATCTGCAGGGCAAAGTCTTTTAGCTCTGAGATTCTTTCCTCTTGCTCTTTCGTGGGAGGTGTTGAATCTGCGGGGTCTGTGATGTGGTCGCGTTGTTCTGTCATGGTGGGTGGTGTGACAGACGGGGATGGACCCAAATGCAGGACTCCAAAAACAGGTGTAAATTAAAAGGAATTTATTAAAGAACAAAACAAATAACAAAAATCCCCTTGGGAGCCAGACCAAGAGCAAAATCCAAAAACAAGACGAGGCACGGAAACAAAATACTCCGGTAAGACAAAACAAACGGCGCGACAAAGAACTGACTAGAACGCAGACAATATATATACACACTAGGTAATGATGGAATGAGGAACACCTGGGAGGGAGACACAGGAAGGAAAACTAAACACACTGCACGAGAAACAAGACACTACCAAAATAAGACATGAGGAACAACAAGGGAACAAAGATGCCAACTGACACAGAACACCAGGAAAACAAAAGGGAAATAGAAACACCAAAAAAAGACAAAAGTCATGTCAAAACATGTATAGAAGCAATCTGGAAAAATTGCTTGAAGTCCTTAACATGGGCTTCTCTTAGTGGGAAAAGCCCACAACACACATAAAAGCTGCTGCAGTCAAAGGAGGGTGCTGAAAGATGGATGTCTGCTTAAAAATGACAGGAGACTGAGGACACATCATGCAAAAACATGTTTTAAAGCAGTTGAATGAAATGCGTGACGTTATACACAAAACCCCAGAATAAGCTTCTCTAGATGAGAAAAGCCAACAACACACTTAAAAACTGCTGCGCTCACAGGAGGGTGCTGAAAGATGGGTTTCTGCTTAAAAATGATACGAGTTTCAGGAAATGTCATGCAGAAACATTTTTTGGAGCAATCTGGATGAAATGCTTGAAGTTCTTCACAAAAACCCAAAATGGGCTTCTCTCGGTGAGAAAAGCTCAAAACGCACATAAAAGCTGCTGTGCTTGCAGGATTGTGCTGGAAAACAGCTGTATGCCTAGAAATTAGAAGAGATTGAGGTAACATCATGTAGAAGCATGTTTGAAGCAATTTGAAAAAGTACCAGAAGTTATATATGAAATCAATCCCCAGAATGGGTGTCTCTCGGGCAGAAAAACCCAAAAAACAGATGAAAACTGCTGGTCTCAGAGGATTGTGTTGGAACATGGGTTTCTTCATGGGTTGTGTTGGAACAGTGTCGGACTCTGTAGTTTTCTCTGGGCCCCTCCCCAATCAGACCCGGAGCGACATGTTTAG
>JAMQGT020013600.1:0-22500 GCA_024447675.2 Pterophyllum scalare
GCTGCCTTTGATCAGGTAGGCCTGAGTGATGTACGGCACGTTCCACAGACCTCTGCACAAACACAGGAGACCTCCCAGAGGTTGGTGCTGTTTATCATTTTCATGCTAGCCATGCTAAGCTACAGCTCTGGTTCCTGCTCTGAGTTTCAGTTCTCACTGAGTTTTTGCTCCTCTGTTGATCTTGTTATTCTAGTCTCCCTGTTGAGTCTTTATCGTTGTTTTATCAGGCCGCTTCCTGTTTTACTTTGAAGATTGTTCTGGTTTTTACTTTCTTCTTTCCTTTCTGATCGTCTGCTCTGCCCCTGTTGTCGTCTCCTGTGTTAACTGTATGTACAGCCCTTCTTTGTGTTAACTGTCGCAGCTCCTCATCTTCTTTAGGATTCCCGTTTAGTTTGGGACTTTTTTATCTGTCAAACGAACCTTTCTGCTTACATTTGTGTTTTCTACTCCACGCAAGCTGCCACTGGAATAAAGAAAGTAAAGCAGTCCAATCACAGCTGTGGCACCTCAGACTTAACAGGCTGACTAACAGATCTGCTGAAGGGTCAAAGGTGAGTTCTGGTTCAGCCACATGTTAAATAGAAACTAGAAGCTGCTGCCTTTAAAATGAGGTCATTTGTCATTATTCACTAAATTACAGACACACACTGACGCACAATCTAAACCCACTGAGTCAGGTTGTGAAAGTCTTGATGGCCTTTAACTTTAGAAGTGGATGAGCATCTTTGGGTGGGAGCTTGCTTCATTTAAACCCTTGTCATTGGTTTTTGTGGTTTCTGTGTGTGTTCACTTACACCCTCTTGCCCTGGACGATCTCGATGTAATCTTCAGATCTGGAGTAGAATCCTTCAGGGCTCAGTGCGCCCCAGAAGTTACTCCACAGCTTCCCATGTCTGGACAGCATGGGTGCTATGACGGCCCTGCGAGGAGCAAAGAAATTCAGAGAACTTCATCACGCAGGAAAACAACCCAACGTGAAACAAAACTGCTGAGGAGTGTCTGATTGGTCCACCTGTGAGCAGGAGAACAACCAGCAGAGGGTAATCTGAGGTACTAAAACAGACATCACGGGGTTAAATATGGCCGGAGGAAGGCACTGGAAACGGACCAAACTTCACCCAGAAGAACATCTGGGATGATCCTGGATTAGTCACCATGAAACAGTCCCGATCCTACGCTTAAGGTCCACAAACTGATGGTTAACGGAGCTTCTACGTACTTGTTTTCCTCTATCAGGATCCTCAGGGTGTCGAGGTTCGTCAACGCCACGTCGGAGTCGATGCTGAAGTAGTAGTCGCACTCTGGATCCTTCCTGCACGCCTCGCTGCACACAAACACACACAGAAAGGTTGAATACGTTCTTATTTCGGGGGTTTCCATAAAGGTGCCAGTCAGACTGGTTTAATCTCAGCACAGAGACCTTTGTAGATCAGATTGTTCTAACCACTCCGGAGTCGTTAAGCAGATTTATAAACACACTTGGAAAGCAGTTTTGGTTCTGCCTCATTTCCCTCTTTAAATGTCCCGCTTTGAGGTTCCTGCCAAATAGTGGTCACTCATGCCTCAAAGCACAGAGAGCAAAGGGCGGAGAGTTAAAGTGAGAGTTTCTCTGTGACTCTATGACGTTAATACATGTGAACATCCTCAGACTGCTTCAGTTCTCATGAAGCATCTCTGACCAGTTCACAGTGATGAGACTGGAGCACAGCACTGCTGCGCTGTGGCATCAGTCTGGGTCTGTGACACTGGCCTTTGCACTCTTGCTCAGTTGTTGTGTTTCTGTGTCGCCTGTGTGTGTGTCTGTTGTGCCTTTACTTCCTCTCATTTTCACCTGTAGGCTATAAATATCCGTCCCATCCCCTTTGACCTCTCTTTAGTTCCCGTTTTGTTCCCAGGATTTATTCCTGGCCTCCCTCTCATGCCTATTTTGGGATTTACTTTGATCTTTTCCTGACTTTTGTATGATTTTAAGCTCACTCTCACGTCATTTCTCTTCTGTAAATCCTGCAGCTGGATGCACACACTGTTTGTGTAACACTAAGTGTTGCATTGTGTGTCTGCATCATAACTCAGTTATCACTGCTGTCTCCACAGAAGCAGGATGTCGTCTGTTTGTGTGACGTCCTCGGAGGTGGTGCACTCACACAGCCATGGTTCTAGCTTCCTCCGCCTTCAGGTTCTCCTCGGGTCCGACCACCCGGGCGTCCGGGAACAGAGACCTGTGACGCTCCCAGAACATCTGGATGTGGCGCTCGTGGTACACAACCTGCAGCAGGGGGACACGAGAACAGGTCAGAGGGCACCGGGGGAGAAGGTTTCTGTGTTTGTGTGTCGGCCTTTAAAGGATCACTGCTGCAGAAATGAACTTAGTGAGCAGACTGCACATCTTTACAGATGGAGGCTGCTGAAGCATCTTCATGCTCCTGCCGGTCACTGTCAGGGGCGACAGAGCTGCAGCTCTGGGACCTCTGTAGCTAATTCTGGACTCTGTATTCCCTCCTCCCTGTCCCGCTGCAGGCTGATCAGCCTCTGTGTGAGTGTGCGTCGTACGTTGTTGTGGATGAAGAGGCGGATCCTCGTTGTCGGGTACTTCAGGGTCGACAGGCGCTCCAGGAACTCCTCCATGAAGGGAGTGGCGTGCTCGATGAAAACAGCGACGTACACCAGCGGCAGCTCCTCGTCCTAAACACAGAAGAATGAAAGAGTGACGCAGGGAAACGTTTTCTCCTCGTGGCGTTCTCGGATCAGAGCGGTGCGGGCACCTCGCTGAAGAAGATCAGGTCATCGTCACAGATGCTGCAGCCGCCCTCGTAGGTCCACGCCGTGGGGACGTAGTTACCGAGGTAGTTCAGCTGCAGCTGTAGAGACAAACGAGGAGATTCACACTCCTGATTGGCTGTCGCAGACATGTGACTGCTCAGTGATTTTCTCTGCCATATAGCTAAATGAATTTGGACTACTGGATATCTGAAGGGATCAAATATGTCTGATTACCAGCTCTGATGGCAGATACAGTGTGAGGCTTTAAGCAGCACAGTTTACTCCAATCATGAGTGCTCAGGTCTCCCTGCCACCGCTTACCTTGGTGGGTCCATTGCCATGGATGACAACAGGAAGCGTGTCGTAGGCGACATTCCTCGCTCTCACCTTTGCCCTCTCAAACTTCAGGACGACCTCATCTGTGAGAGGAGACACAGTTCAGCCTTTTGATGGAAGTGTTTCTGTGCCCTGACTAACTGCAGTTCCTCTAACGTCCACTCGAGGCTCCAGCAGCGACTCAGTTCTCACAGACGCCCACGTTAAAATGTGCAGCAGAAGTAAACATGTTTACAATCTCACATAAAAAACGGTTTTGGTTTTAAGGCTTAAAGTTTGCATTATTAGGGGCGTGGCCTCTTTGACTGACAGGCGGATGGTGGCACAGCTGCTAGCTGTTTCACAGGTAAGCCGAGGTGATGCCGTACAGACAGTTCAGGAGGAAAACCACATCCACGTCTCACCTACAGCTCCGTTCAGGTTTTGGAAGATCCGGGATCGATGATCCAGGGTCATGTTGAACTTGGTCTGAGGAGACACACACACGACCATCAGTGCTTCAAGGTTTAAAGGTTCCTTTACAGAACATCAGAGACCCCTGTACTCTTATTCTCTGAAATCACAGCAGGGCTAATTTTGGCTAAATAATCCTGTTTGTTACCAGCACATCAACTTATTTGCTGACCTTTGACCTGAGGTAACCTCAGAGGCACTAACCTCAGATAACCTCTGTTATTAATGATAACCACAGCTGCCAGGTGAACTGTTATTAGAGGGAAGTGAGGGAGGAAGTTGGCAGTAAAAAGTCTTTAAACCAAAGGCTTGGCTAGCACAGGTGTGAAGACTCGTGTTGGTACTCACTGAGGGCCTGCAGCTCTGTCAGCGGCTCTAAACCTGTCTTTGGTTTTAATTTAGCGTCTTTGTGGAGTTGCTCTCACCCTCTGCGTCTTGTCCAGGTAGATCTTGGTGTAGAACAGCTGGTCGTCGTCACTGTCCTTGTACTTCCACTGCTGGACGATGGCGCTGAGCTCCGGAGCGTAGCCGATGAACCCTGAACAGAGTCGGCATGTCTTACTTCCTGTTTTAGTGTTGCTGCTGCACTTGAAAGAAATGATGAGCGCGCTCCTCACCTCCAGAGTTCAGGTAGCGTTTCCCAGAGCGCACCTCGGGGTATTTGGAGGCCAGACGCTGGTCAGGCCAGCAGAAACCCTCAGCTGAGAAAACCACTTTGTGACCCAGACGGGAAAACTTGGAGAGCAGCTCCTCGGGGCCCGACGCAAAGATCACATCGTAACTGCATAGAGAGAGGGGCGTGGCTTGTTACAGGTAACAAATACCACCTGTTTGCTACAGTCTGAGTATGTGGGTGTGCACAGCCACAGAGCCGTGTTTGTATAGAAATGGATGGACCGGCTGGAGTCACCAGGTTAGGACGGTGCACACAGCAGGCTGATGTTCGTCTTAGCTTAAAGCCCAGCAGCAGCAGAGCAGCACGCTCTGCAAACCGTGCAGAGAACAGATTCCTACAACAACACTCATCTTTTTACACCATCTGGGAGCACAAAGCCTTCACTAACCCCAGCTGGAGCTGCTGGGTCTCCATGAGTGTATGAGGTACCAGAGTCCATTCTTAGGACACAGAAGCAGACAGACCAACAAACGTTGTGCGCTGTCCTGTAAACTGTGGGAGCTTTGGATGGTCAGAGCAGAGAAAAGCTAGGACAGCAGGCATGTCTGAAACCATAAATCCACTCACACAACTCTCCACGAGCCTCAGAGGTTTCTAGATTAAAAATAAGAGACCCAACATCTGAGCAGAGGCATTAAGGCTGCTGCACAGAGGAGTGCGCTAACTGTTGGTGGTCAGTGTGAAACACTTCATCTCTGAGGTCTGAAGCAGCAGAGTAATGACAGCCCTCAGCAGCCACAGAGGAGCGTAAGCTGTTCATTACAGCCTCAAACAGGAGGCACAGGGGCTCCTGCTCCCGCTGTGGCCTCCTCTCTGGGACTGTCCACAGCTGGGATAAAGTGGAGGAAAAGGAGCGTCACACATTCGTCATCATGGGCACAAATGTCACAGTCATTTTAGGCTTTTACTGGTTTCTTTGAACTGTTCTTCTTCCAGGGAACGACTGCCCAGCCCACATCTTTAATGACCTTAATCCACACAGGATCAGTATTAAAGGATCACTTAGAAAACACATGAGATCCCAGTGGGAAAATCCTGCTGATATCTGCACTGATACGGGCTGGGTGGTGTGTTAGGAATGAAAATGATCGGCCTACAGAGGCTTCAAAGCAAAGCTACCTTCATCCTCCTGGAACTGCCTGCATACTCGCACCACGCGAGTCCTCATGAAGGCTTCTGATTGGTCAGAGACATTCACACCAGCGGCTGATGGAGGTCATTCTGTAGCTCTTAAGAGCTTATCCTGTTCCTCCAGCACAAAGGTGCTGCTGATGGGTTAAGGACCTTCTCCGGCCCTGTCCAGCTCTCCTACAGTAATTGCCTGTCTCCTGGAGTCTCCTCTATGCTCTGAGACTGTGCTGAGACACAGCAAACCTTCTGGAGGAGCCGGACTACCTGTGCAGCCTCTGTAGGGTCCGGGTATGACCTCATGCTGCCAGTAGTGACCCTGACCCTAGCCAAATGCAGAACTAGTGAAAACCAGTCAGAAAAGATGAGGAGGGGAACATGTGAGAGTCATCCTCCAGAGCCTAAATAAACTGCAGCCTAACTAGCCTTGTTTTCACCACTGTCACCTTCAGTTTAGTTAATACTAACAGAACAGAGTTCAGAGGTCAGAACGCTGAGGCTCAGTGAAACCACTGCAGCTTCCAGGTGGAGTCGGAGCTCTGGTTTCAGAGATTCTCTGCTGATACGTTTATGAATGTCCAGATTCATGTCCCCAAAGCTTTGTCCTCAGGTGTGTCTAAGTAGGACAGGTGAGCAAAGCTAAAGACAAGAGCCGTGAAACCTGAGAGGGAGGAGGGTGACAAGAGCGAAAGCAGGACAGAGCTGATGGAGACGATAAGGAGGTGCATGTGACACACACACACACACACACACACACACACACACACACACACACACACACAGTGCTTACCTGTCCACAAACATGATGATGCGCTCCGTCTCCTCCGAGTGCTTCAGCAGCTCCTTCTTCAACCATCTCACCTTCTGACCTCCGCCCACCGTCCGAGCCACGTCGCCTCCCTTCCACTCCTCGCCCAGACCCAGCACCTGCACACCACCATCATCATCACCATCATCACCACCACGTCCAGCTGTTCAGCAGCTTTTACTCTGTTTAATGATTAAAGTCATCAGGACCCAGTGACCCCTGTGACCTGCTCCTTTGATCACTTTTAAAGGATTTTTAAAGTTTTTAAAGGATCGGAACAGAACCCATCAAACAGCTTCTCGGTTAAAGAAGCAGCAGCAGCTTCAGTTTGTGAGCAAGGAGAAGGTCTGCTGCTGGATTCCTTCCCTGAGCCTTAAAGACGGGTTTCTCCAGCGTGGCTGCAAACAAAGCTGCACTGTGAGGCCCAGCAGGTCCTCCTCCTCTCAGTAACTGTGCTCAGGAACAATCAGCTCATTCAGGAGGCTGCTCAGTTCATTAGGGCTCAGTCAGGTCGCTGTGATCTGGGTACTTTTGCTTCTGCAGAGTGCAGCAGTGGGTTTTAGCTCCAGCAATCATGATGTGATGGACGTGCAGCTCATGTGTTTAACTAAAGCATCACAGCTTCAGGAATCACAGTTCATACACAGTCCACACATTCAGGGTCTGTCCATGCATGAAAGGTTATTAATGGAGACTAATGAGGAGTCCAGCAGGCCTGCACAGGCTGCCGTCTGCTGCACCACTGCATTTAAAATACTGCACAGAGCCTCGGAGTGATGTCACGTTACACCCAGAGCCTCCTGATGTTCCTCAGAGAGAAACCGGAGATGTCTGTGACCTCCGGAGCAGCCCACTTCAAACTGTGGGTCCTTTCAGGAAACACTGACACCCACAGCTTTGATCCCAGAGTCCGGTTACAGGTTACTGTTAAACACAGCAGCAATGAGTGTGTGTGTGTGTCTGTGTGTTACCTTCACAGTGTAGTTGAACTCTCGCGCCGTCCTCATGAAGCGTTTGAAGCCGTCCGACTCCTCTGTTGCCACGGTGATGACCAGCAGATTGTCTGCAGACACACAGCATCAGGTAATGACATCATCAGTATCCAATCACTTTTATTTTTTCACGTTTGCAGGTCTGAATATTTGCTGCAAACTCCTGAGCAGTAGCACTCAGACAGGAGCAGCTGCCGGCTTTCCCTGCAGGCCTCCCAGGAATCTGAGGAAACATTCCTCTGAGATGTCAGAGGAGAGGAGCGGCGTGGGGGAGGAGTCTGGTGACACAAAGCCCCCCCCGTCCTCCTGCAGGGCTGCAGCCGGCATGTTTTAACCTGTGTGAGCGATAACGCTGGGCTGAAGAGGAGCCAGCCAGCTGCCACCACAGGTCACTGCTCTGCAAGCACGATCCCAGCAGCTTCAGGAAGGGAGCAGCTGCTCCTCATCCACCTCCTCATTCTCCTCCTCCTGCTCCTCCTGTGCTGGGTTTGTTTGTTTCACTGGTTTGAAAGTGTCCCGGCAGCTTACTGTGAAGTTTCCAGTCCGGTGTTAATGGTTTTTACAGCAGCAGTAAAAGACAACAGGATACCTCCAGCTGCACCACCGCATCAGCAATCTGATCAGGGGGTCAGGGCGAAGATCCACTGATAGCCTCTGAAGGCCCCCACTGTTTTAAGGAGACCCCGAGGATGGCTGAGGGTCTCCAGAAGATTACTGAGAAAGGGAACGTTTCCTCTGGAAGAGGCACTGCGGATACTTCATCACATCCGTCCAGATGTCAGTGCCACTCAGGCCCGTCCAGCAGGGCACACCCGGACACGGGTGGGAATGTTGCTCAGGAGTGTCAGACTGCACCCCCCCACAGCGCACACACAGCTGGTCTCCCATCGCTGCTTTCCTAACGAGCAGCAAACACACGGTCACATCCTGACAAACACAAAGCGACCTCCATCAGGTGCTTCCTCTTCCCTGCACTCCATCGTCCCCACAGCCTCACATGAGCTGCTTTATACATGAACCTACACTTTAATCACGTTACTGCATCCAGAATATGAGGACAGAGCTCCTGACCTCCTGACCTCTGTTTACTGAGGGAGCTCTGACTCACAGCCTGAAGGAGCGGGAAACCATGGAAACGCCTGCAAACACTCTCCTCAGCCAATCAGAGCAGCTCGGTGATGTTTATGATAAAATGCTGTCAAAGACTCTCCTCATCCTGGAGGCTGCTTCACTCTGGAACACGGTGCTTCCTGTGTTTACTCTCGTGAGCATTAACGGGAATATAAGCATGAACACAAACCACAGACAGGCCGTGCTGGGAACTCACTGAGCAGCTGTACCAGTCCACGTACAGCTGCCTGCAGGAGGCCAGCCGTGGGCCCAGCAGTGAATCACCCACTCCTGATCACAGGGGAGGACCCACAGGTGAGGGGACCACAGGTTCACATGACGGTGACGGTGCTGCAGGTCATCACAATAACAAATATAAAGTTATTAGTATTAAACTGTCTCCTGTGTGGGAACCAGTGAAAAAAAGAGTACAAAAGAGAGTTCAGGAGATCCTTATTGATCCTGATGTGATGATCTGAGCAGATGAAGCAGCTCCAGCCCGAACCCTGACGGAGACTCCGGGCTGTAAAGTTTTCCGCCCTCACATGAACACCAAGCTCCGGTAAAGTTTATCCGTCCTCCACAGTAACGCTGCGGGGCTGTTTTTAACTGTTTTAATTAATAGTAAAACCTCCCTAAACGCTCCCGCCGGAGCTAAAACCGTTAATACGCGGTAACAATGATGTAATGAACGGCCTCTGGCTCAGAGAACCGGAGCTCCGCAGCTCCAGCGGGTCACGGTGGTCCGAACGGGCGGCCGGAGGACCCCGCAGAGCGGCCTTACCTGGAGACAGCTTCCGCTGTTCGGCCCGCACGGAGCTGTGGAAGAAGGCGAGCGCCAGCAGGGACAGAAGGTAACGGAGGGACATGTTTGCTGTGGAGGGACGGCTCGGCTCGGCCCGCTTTATTCCTCTATCTGCTCTGTATCTATCTCTGTCGCTCCTCTCTGCTCACGCTGACTCCCGGGCGGCCTTCAACTCTCGCGACACTCGATCCGTTTCCCGACTTTTGCCGAAGTCAGTGAAAACCACAAAAAACTATCCAGCCAATGAGAACCGCGAGAGGAGGAGCCATCTTGGACTGGCAGAGGTACGGACCAATCGGCGTGCAGGAACGGCTTCACATCAGCCAATCAGAGGCAGACAAATGGGGCCTTTTTCTTCTCCCTGCTTTTTTAGGTGGCTCGAAACGCAGAAAGTTCGTGAAAAGCGGACAGAATGAATCTCTGCCACGTCAGAGGCTTTCAGGACAGGGAGGGGGTAGAGGGACTTCAAAATAATAATCCTCATAGTTTAAACAGCTTTCATCTTTCTGCATTAAGCTCCTGCCACATCTATGGAGCTTTATGATCAGTACTTTAGACCCAGATTTATTTCGAAATATCTCTTTACATAATTACTAAACATTTACTGAGAAGTATCTTTGATCTGCTGTGAAGTCTTTTCACTTTGTGGGAATCACTGACTCAGATATGACAGTCAGGAGCTGGAGCATCAGTCTGCAGCGATACCTTATTTAGAAGCAGAGATCATTCATATGATGTTATGGCTGCATTTACTGTGGCACACAACTATTACACGTTCATCAGGGAGGTCAGAGGGTAAGTCCCTCTGACACTGAGCTGGCCCTCTGATGGACTCATTTCTTGAACTCATCCTACTAGACACCTCCCCACTGTCTCTGTGCTCCTCCATGTCCTGCACCACCCTCACATCCTCCTCCGCCAACCTCGTGCAGTCCCACAGCTCCTCTCTCATCTGCTGTCTCTGGATCCACAGAGACACAGCAGCTCCATCTGACCTTCTCTATCAAACATCACATGCAGAGCTCCTGCACCCTCATCAGCTCCAACCCTGTAATAAATATGATAATAAAGCTAAAGCATGTTCTTTATTCTATAATTATTCTATGTTTCTAAATGCTAACTTATAATATTTAGCCCACATATAAAGAACCCTTTATACACTGCTTAAAGTATCACTTTCATATTTGTTTATATATTTATGGGAACAAAAACTGGTAGATAAACTTAATTCAAAGCCAATACAATCACATTAAAATGATTTAAAAAAAATGCAAATCAATGCATGAATGTGTGCAGACAAAATGTTCACAAGCTTTTTAAATCAACAAAGATTAGATCAATTATCAGTCCCATAGAAATTATTATATTATTGGAGCCTAAAGATCCAACATAACTCATAATAAACGAGCTTAAACAAAGAAAATAAAATGCTATAAAAACTGAAAAATTAAACAAACGTTCCATGATGGCAATGTAGAAATTAAATGGAAAACAGGGGGAAAATCCATGAAATAAGAATAATCCGCATAATATTTGTTATTGACTATGTAATCAATCATCACATAATATACAATCTATAATAAACATGTCAAATGAAATAAACTGCTTTGATTAGTTGATTTCTTAATTATATTTGTTCCCGTCATTTTTAGATCAGGTATTATAATGAGCTGCGGCTGACGTCACAGGCCCCTCGACCTTGTTGCCATGGCAGCGTGACAACAGGACCCCATTGAGACGGCGCAGCCTGAACCGGGTTTTTTCCGTGTGTGGACCCAGCTGCAGGTGATGCTCCGCCCGAGGTACTTCACGCCCTCCGAGGTGGCGGCTCACAACACGGCGGAGGACCTGTGGGTGTCCTTCCTGGGCAAAGTGTGCGACCTGAGCCCCCTGATGAGCCGACACAAAGGTGAGCCGCTGCAGGTAAACGACCGCGTTACTGTGTGAGGTCAGGACAGGTAAAAAGCACCGGCTGAGAAGTCCGAGGCAGCGAGTGTGTGTGAGCGCGCTTCCTCTTTTAGTTACACAACAGGAGCAGAGCGTTTCCGGTTACTGCTGCCTCATCCACACAACTGACAGAAGTGTGTGTGTATGTGTGTGTGTGTGTGACTTGAGAGTCAGAGCACAAACAGAGCTACACAACAACCACAGAAGGAAAACAAACTCAGAGAATCCTGAGCAGAGGTTCAGCTGCTCCTGTCCTTATCCACAGACTGTAAATAAAAGATGGATGAAGCATGTTATTATCACTCTTATTATTTAGTATTTGGAATTAAATGAAGGTTATAGAGCAAAGGAGGAGGACCAGAAGTCTTTCTGCAGACAGAGTCGCCCCCTGGTGATGTTTTGAGGCCCTTTTGCCCTGCAGTGTTAAAGTCTGATAAACAAATTTTGCTGCATTGAAAGACTTTAAAGCAAACTGAGTGCTGACCGTGGAAGAGGAGAGCTATATTTATGGAGAAGCTGTGGTGTAGCTGCTGCTGCTAACAAGTTGTACCTGAACAGGTGAGGTAAAGAAGCTGAGAGTGATTCAAGAGTCTGATTGGGGGGGGGTGTGAAATGGAAGCTTTTGTTTTGATAATCTGAGACATTAATGCACGCAGGAAAAATAACTTTGACTAACTGGAGATTTTTATTTTGGAAAACTAACATCTGATCATTTCCTGTAACTTTTATTTTTAAAAAGAGGCAGGTCAAAGTATCCTGGTAAATTCCTGTCTAAATGGGGGCTTTTATTTTGAATATGTGATATTTTTCCATAACTGACTGACTGAGGAGGAGGCTTTTAATTTGAAATACTGATACATTAAAGTATCCTGTTGAATTTAGATAACCAGCTGGGGGGTTTTGGTTTGAAAATCTGCCACAGTTAAAGGATCTTGATAACTCACAAAAAGGAACTGGCAGCTTTTATTTTTGAAAAATTGACACCTTAAAGCATCTAAATAATTTCCTATAACTAATTTTGGGCTTTTATTTTGGAAGTCAAAGATTATTGTCAAAGGATTTTGTTACCTTTCAGTAACAGTTTTTTAAAAAGTCACCATTTTAAGCATCTTAATGAATTCCTGTGACTGGGTATCTATAAGAGTGAAGGTAGCTATGTTTGCTGTAGAGTTTCCTGCTCCACCCTCTGAAAACATGGGTGGGTTAGTGTCAGACACCACTGTGGAAGTCCTCAGGTGGAGAGCATTAATGAAGGTGGTGTTTATGAGGGTCACATGTCTCTGTCTGCAGGTGATGTTCTGCTGCTGCCCATCATGGAGTTTGCAGGGAAGGACATCAGCAGCTGGTTCGACCCCAAGACTGAAGACGTGAGTGCTGATCGTGCTCTGCTCTAACTCAGCTTTTACTACAAGCCACACCTGTTAGATTTGACCTCTCACTGCACCTTTAAGACTCAAACTGCACATCTGGATGCTTTCTGGGGTTTAGCATTTTACTGAAGGAGAATGCAGCATGTAGGCTGGAGGAGCTGAACCATCCTCCTGAGCCACAGCCACCCCAGTCAGGCCCCAGTCTGGCCCCAGTCAGCTCCCAGTCAGGCCCCAGTCAGCTCCCAGTCTGGCCCCAGTCAGCTCCCAGTCAGGCCCCAGTCAGGCCCCAGTCTGTCCTGTGGGGACCGTGGAGCTCTTCACTGCTCAGTGTGGAGAAACACGAACCTTTAGAGAAAGGTGAAGCAGAGATGACAGTCTGCTCCATCCCGCGTTGCTGTTACTTCAGGAGGAGGTTTCAGTTCTGTGATCTGGACTCTGTTCCTCACACCTGAAACCACCTGTGGTTTTCTTTAGTCCTGTGCTGTTACGGTAAACAGATGATAAATTCATTTCCTGCCTGTGCTCAGATCCTGAAATACGTAGACCCTCTGACCAGCTGTCTGACGTACTACACCCCCAGGGGGCGCTTCCTGCATATCCCCCCCACCGGCCCTCGCTCCGACTGGGACAGCGACATCGGACAGCCGTGGTGGAAGGACTGCCGCTATGAGGTGGGGCTGTTGTCTGCTAAAACCAGGTGGATACGAGTCGTCAACACACTGACATCACAGGAGCAGCGGCTGGAGGTGAGTACATCACCCCAGGTTAGAATGTGGATACTGGTCCAAAGGTGTTTAGTTACCAAGCAGTGTGCGTCCTGCTGCTCTCAGGTGTGCTCAGAGGAGAATCTGAATGAGATCCTCCAGCGTTATCTGCGATACAACTCCCACGCCCGCAGCTACACCTGGAAACACAACGGCGCTGTCCTGGACATGAACAAGACGCTGAGCGAGAACAACGTCCCCGACGACGACCTCGAGCTCGAGCAGCTGCGCCTGGACGGAGACGCGTTCACCCCCGCCATCCTCCTCCACTACAACGATGACCTGACTGAGGGCTGACCTCTAACCTCTAATCATGAACCGCAGACTCCAGCATGGCAGATATTTTATTAAAGCTGTTCTAACAGCAAGTGGAGCTCACTGGAGTTTTAGAGCTTTGGTCTGAGCAGCAGGTCAGTGTGGGCGGAGTCTCAGTCTGAGCCTGCCTCTTTCTTTGGCCTTCGTGCAGCTTTGACCTCCTGGTTGGTCTAACCTCCGGTCACCGAGAAGGTCATTGGTGACCCAACTGGTTTTTTGTCACAGCCACATCCTAATAAAGGAGACCCTGACTACAAGGTGTTACCACGATGATGGCTAATTTACTGCATAATGAGGTTTGATGTTGGGTTGGTGGTGTTGGTTGTGTTGTTAAGTAAAGTTGTTTTGAACCCCTTTCAAGTCATTTTGTGTGTTGTTGCTTTTTTCCAATCTGTTTGTGGTTGTTTTTTAAACTTAATTTTACAAAATCTTTATGGGCGCTGAGCTCACGACCATATCAGAGTGGCCCATCACATCTGTGAACGAGCTAACATGTGACCCAGTCTGGGTATTTAGGAATCACTCTGCTGTATTATGGATCACGCAAACTTCTTAGCAACAAGGGAGAGGTCGCTTACAGTTGTGTTTAAATTAATAGCAGTCCAACATGGCTAACAGATCCATCACTGTCTTTGGTAGAAATCATATTACTACATGACAAATAATTTAGCAGAAAACCAACAGACCCAACATCCATGATGAGCATGCTCCTGAGGCTGTGTACTGGAATAATTAAATAAAGGGGCGTGTTCAGAATAATAAAAGTGTGGAGGCCAATCAGTGAGGTCATTCAATTTGTCAATCAGGTGGTCCTTATTTAAGGATGAAGCCACACGTGATGTACAAAACTGGGTCGATTCAGACACTATTGAGAAGAACGTACTTTGATTCAAACGTTGATTGGAGAGGTGCGGACAGTAACAAGCTGCTCGGCTAAAATCACCTCAACTGCTCAGAAAGCAAGTCCAGAGAAGTCCGTGGGAGAAACGAAGGACAAAGAGGAGCCAGAACGCAAAGACTCGGCCAATGATGAGCTCCAGGTGATCAGAGATGGTCTGAAGTTACCTGTGAGTGCTGCAACCATTAGAACACACCTGTGTGACACTATCAGCAAGAAGCCAAGCATCTGTGTTCAGTTACTTTGTGTTACAGATTAAGCGTAGGTATTTGTGTGAGTCTGCACAGGCTGTGGTTGATTTTAGGAAGTGTCACCTAAGGAACATTTCCCTCTGGGAGCAGAGGTTTCTGAGTAAAGGGAAACTCTGCGGATTAATCCAGAGTCTCAGACAACAAAACAGGAAGTGAGACAGTGAGCTAATCCTCATTATGGCACACTCCTTAAAATGATCGGTGAGTATTTTGATGCAGTTTGTTTCTGAGTGGGCGGGATGCAGGAGGAGATGTAAACCTTCATATCTGACACTTCCCAGCTGAGTTTCAGAGGCAGAGCAGAGGTGAGGAGCACTTTATTCAGTCATCACTGCACATTAGATTTGATATTTGAGTCGGTTCAGTCACTTTAAAACAGGGGTATGCAACTCCAGGCCTCAAGGGCCGGTGTCTAGAAGGTTTTAGATGTGTCTCTGCTTCAACACACCTGAGTCAAATATAGAAGTCATTGGCAGGACTCTGGAGAACTTGACTGCACACTGAGGAGGTAATTCAGCCCTTTGATTCAGGTGTGTTGGATCAGGGACACATCTAAAACCTGCAGGACACCGGACCTCGAGGAGTTGGATAAACTGCTTTAAAAGATGCAGTTTGTTTTTATCAGGAGGTTCTGATGTGAGATTAATGCAGCATTCATGGACTGAATACAGGAGCTACATAAATCCAGATTATCTATAAGTTTATAAGAAATTTTAACCTGAAAGCAGAGCTTGGAAGCATCACCTCTTTGTTTTAACTACACTAGAAGGCAACCACAATGGCAGAGTCATATTATGAGAACGACTGGGACAAGACCACCATCTGGACCAGAGGTACCTACATTTAGTTTGGATTTCAGGCAACGACTTGGTCCTAACATCTACCTGTGTTAACTCTGTCTGTGCGTGTGTGTGTGTGTGTGTGTGTGTGTGTGTGTGTCAGCCACTCCACCTCCCCCATCTGAATCCAGGTCCAGACGCTGGCTCCTTCCTGGACTGACAGTTGTGGTTGTGCTGATTCTGATCATAGTGCTGGGAGTTACCAGTGAGTACACACACACACACACACACACACACACACACACACACACACTCTAGTTTAGGTTAAATGTGGTGACCATGGCTGTTGGGGCATTTGTGAGGACATTTGGTGACTGTACAAACAGAACTAATAAAGCAGATGCAGTTTGCCACTGGTGAGAGTTCAGATTTGAACCCTTTAATGATGGTGTGATTGCCACCGGTACACCCGCCACGGAGTATGTCACCGCTGAAACTTTGAATTACCGTAATTACATGACTGTTTGTCCTATCTAAAAAATTCAAACAGTTTCTGAGAAACTGAGTTTTACACCCAACATAGGGGTATTACGGTAATTACTGCTTTGAGTTCTTGAAGTTAAATAAAGGGTTAAATCATTCTCACACTATCATCTTCTTCCTCCGGCTGCTCTCTTCATAAGTCACCACAGTGGCTCATCTGCCTCCACCTCACCTGATCCAAAGAGATTAAAATCCTTCACTTTGCTGTGATTTTTTTGAATTTGACTGTATTTTATTTATGGAGCTATATTAAGTAGTTTTTAAAATGTATTTTATTGGGTTTTTTTATCCTTTTTTTACTGTTCTGAACTAATTTGTTTTCTCTTATTTGATTGAGATAATCTGCTCAGGTACCTTATTATTTTATTTTACTGTAGGTTGTTTATTTGGCTGCAATATCATTTTCAGCATAATTAAAGTTGCTGTCTGTCTGTTTCTTCAGACAGGAAGATGTCCAATCGTCTGTGGACTGTGGAGCGAAGTATTTCCAACCTCAGTGAGATCATCCAGGCCCTGAACGCCTCGCTGCATCACGCTCACGGTAACACACATGTTAGCACATCACTGTGAGCATCCCAACAAACTGCATGCCTTTGTAAAGAGTCTCAAACTGTCTCGATCCACAGCAGAACTCTAACAGGTGGACACCTCAGATTACATCACATATCTGCTATAATGGTGTTTATGAAGATGTGTAAGAAAGTGCTGAACCGTGTTTCATGAATGCTGTAGTGTGGAGGCAGCATTTCCCACCCTTCTGTACCAATGAACTGAAAATCAAATGTAGTGAAACAAGGTGCCAGCAGCACAGTGTAGCAGCAGTAACACAACACAAGTCAGTTTAGTGTTTTCCCAGGGCAGGTTAAATAACAGTAACATCACTGCTGAACACTTGTGTTATATTTTCTATGTTGTTGTTACACTGTAACCATCACTAATTTGTGTCCAGTTGCTCTTCCTGCCGAACACATTCAGTTGAGTCATTTGAGTTTTGGGTTCATCATGTGATTATACTCGACTGTGTGTTGTTGTGCCGAGTGTGTTGTTTCCACTCTCAGTGGGACGGTTTTCATGTATATAGTGCTGAGCATTGTGCTTTGATGGAGGTCTGACCATTTCTGTGCCTTTTTAGGCACTAAATTATCACTGATGGCTCGTGTTGTTGTTGTACTAGGGAACATAAATGCATTGATACTGTGAAATGACACTTTTTAACCACATAAATGTTATATTGGTGTTATTGTGAGCAGTATGATATGGCTCAGACCTCTTATATACTACAGAATTGGATGTATTCATGTCCCCAAAACAAGTCTGTTTTGGGTGCGGGTGGTGATCCCATGGGCCAACAGATCCATGTTATTTCTGCCAAGCCTCATGAATCCAGCTCTGGCCACCAGGTCACAAGCTCCCATCCTCTCTGACTCAAGGAGGGAGATCTTTGGCACTGAAACATTATCTATTTATGAATATGAAAGAAAACCAATACAAGCAGTGTGAAGTCTTTTTATGTGATAAATGAAGATATTTGGAGGGATTTTCTCGTTGCCTTTATTTCTTCAACAACACCTGATTTAAAGGGTTTGTGAGACCTTCTAAACTAAGGCAGGATATTCTGCCAGCCAGGCTATATAATACAGTTTGACTTATTTATTTTCTGTCAAGACTCATGCACGAAAATATCAATCTCATAAGAGCTAGCTAGCTTCTAGCTAACTTCCATCTGCATTTCCACGCTGTATTAAGAGAACTAAAGAATTAAGTGTTCAAGAAATTTAAAGAAGTTCAGTTGCTTTTTTTTTTTCAAGCTCCAGAAAACTATGACCTGGATGACCTACACAGACATATTAAAAGTTTTTGTGAAATAAAAGATTAAATCAGAGCTACTTTATCAAACCGTCTGAACCATTTCAAGTGTCTTCCCAGTAGCCATGCTGCTAATGTGCTAACGTGCTAAATCCTCTGTTTTCCAGAAACAGCCGAAGAAGTGAAGCAGCTGCAGTTAGCTGTTGAGAACAACAAGAACCAGCTGATCTCAGGTCTGCCTTCCTCCCTGTAGCTTCTCCTGCTGGTGCCAACTTCATACCTCATCATAACAGCTGGTGTCTGTGCTGTTTGTGTGTTCAGTGTCGGAGGCGCTGAAGCAGCTGTCGGTCATCGACTCACTCAGCAAGAACATCGATGCCATCAAATGTTCCCTCGATCGCATCATCCACAACAGTACGGTCACTCAGATTCGATCATATCACAGCTGCAGACTGATGCTCACACCTGTGTACCTGCTTCTGTCTGCCAGGTTCAGCTACAGGTGCTTGCTGTCCTCTGGGTTGGGCTGTGTTTGAATCCAGCTGTTACTTCTTCAGCAGCCAGCGTCTGTCCTGGAACCAGTCCAGAGACTGGTGTGAAAAACAGGAAGCTCGCCTGGTCATCCTGCTCACCGACAAGGAGTGGGTAAGACTGTCCGTCCAGGTGTCACATGATGTGAGGTCACGCTGCACAGCGAATGTATGAGACAAAGAGCCTCGGGTCTCAGTGGACGCTGTCAAGGTCATTCTGTAGGATAATTTAAGACTTCATAAAAGGCACTTTTTTGTCATTTTCTGGGTTTAAGAAAAGTTTTAAAACCTTCCAAATTAACTAAAAATTTCCAAACTTAATGGGTCAATATCATCTTTATTCAAGCGTGTAACTTATTTGAAATGAAGAACTGTGAACAGGCAAAACCTTTTGACTAAATTGGACTAAAAATATCAATATTCAAAGAGCAGCAATACACTTTAAAAACAACCCTAACAAATCCACTGGTGCTGCCCCCTGGAGGTGAGGGTGATTATAGAACATGTTTATGAATATGCTGCGTGTTTGTTTACTTTATAGCCAGAAACAATGAAAGACAAAACATTTAAATTATGCATGCCTGTGCTGTGTGTGCTGGACTCAGCAGTGATCACAGTATGAGTGCTTCTCTTCACCATCAGACCAGTCATATCTGTCTCTGTCCAGGACTTTGTGACCAGTATGAGCATGCCCCAGTATTACTGGGTGGGCCTGTCTGACTGGAGGACTGGGAGCTGGGAGTGGGTGAACCAGACGCCGTACACGATGGAGCCCAGGTCTGTTTCACTAACAAAAATCGATTTCTGCTTTGTCTGCTGTCAGGTTGCATTAATGATGTCACTCCAAATAATTCAAAGGATGAAAATCAAATTTTCCTGCATTTATAATAAACCGTAGGACCTGTCCTCCTTTAAGACATGACCTCAAAGGCAGGCACAACAACTACATTTGAAATGTAGCGACCTCTAGTGGTTGTCCACAAAAGGGCATATCAATAACATGTTTGGTTTTCCACGGCAAATCCCAAAGAAATGCATGAACATGGATTTCTGTGGGGACTAAACAAACTCGATCCCACAGGAAACACTTAAACATTAAATCAACTGGTTCCTTTCTGCTGTCCTTGAGCACTCGAAGAACTTTATACATCCTCATTCACAACTGCTTATATAAACACATCAGGATCTTGCCCAAGGACACTTTGGCAGCAGCTGGGATTGAACCACGGACTTTCCGATAAGCAGGTGCCCTGCTCGACCTCGAGAGCCACACCCACATTACACACGAAGCCGCATGTAGGAGCACTCGTTATGGAACAGAGGACCGATGTGGTTCAGATTGGAGGATGTGTTGTATCTGCAGATTTATTTTTGTTCTTAAATTAATTTTTATCTTTTACATTTACTGTGATTTCTTTTGAACAGAACTCTGACTGCATGTCTCTGAAAAGCCAGAAAGAAACTTTCTCCTCACCCACATCCTGCTTTAAAATACCTTAAACAGCTGTTTTATAAAAACTAAATAAAAATTTTGAGCTAAACACAGCGTTTTTCCTGTGTAAACGAAAACTTAGTGCTCCCCAAAGTTTGAATCATACTCAAAGAAAAAAGCACCACCACTGCAACATTATTCTCAAAGAGCTGAGGATTCATTTACTGAGGAGCAACTCATCAGAGGGCTGCAGACTGCTCCTAAAGACACTGACTCACAGGGACTTTTGCACCAGGCGTCCACTTTGAACACAAGTGGACACCTGATACACCTTCAGACACTGTATTAGCAACATTAGCATGTTAGCAGAAGCAGCAGGGAAACAGCAGTTGTTGCTCAGCTTTTAATGAATGTGCAGAAATGAGCCGTGTCAGCTTTGACAAAAACTGCTTTAATTCACACCATGGGGACGAGAACAGGACAATGACGCTTAGAATTTAGACAGATATAATCATTTATTGTGTGTCTGTGTGTGTGTTTCCAGGCGGTGGAAACCCGGGCAGCCTGACAACTGGACTGGACACGGCCTTCAAGGGGACGAAGACTGCGCTCACCTTCACAGTGATGGACACCTGAACGACCAGCACTGCTCCACTAAGATGCGCTTCATCTGTCAGAAACACAGCCTGAATGCATGAGCATACCTGCTGTCCTGGCTCCGCCCACAAACTGCTGTAAACTGAGAATTAGTAATGTAATGATGGCATCCCACACTGGATCCCCTGTTCCACGGCTGGTTCATGAGTGGGGCTCTATGGAGCTGCAGAACACAAAAGTACATTTCACGAGGTCTTAACAGTTCAAAGCAGCTTGATGTGGCTGTTGATGAGATTTGGAGCCAAATAAATAAAATTGAATTGAGCTTAAACTGATTAGTATATGAACAGCTGACTGAACTCTCATGCCCGAAGCTACGCCTGGAAATACGCTGTCGCTGTTCTGGACACGACGAAGATGGTGCATGAGATTAACATCTCCAACGGTAACCTTGACCTAACGGCGCTGCACAGACGTGTTGACCCCTGCTGTGTCGGGGGGCTGACCTCTGCTGTAGCCGTGCTACCTGTAGGTTGTGTTCACAGGAATTTTAGAACTTTTTCCCTGATAACTGTTCTCATGAGACCAAAAGTGTCTCATCAGTGTTACCATGCTGTCTGTAAGGCTGCACTGGGTCAGTCGCTGCTTCATGCTAGGACAGATGGATTGTAAGAAGACAGGCCTGTGTGTGTCCTTTTCGGTCCTTGTGTAACACTTTCTTTTTTGGGGGATTTAAAAATTTTTTTTCTTCTGATTGTTCTGCATCTTTGCTCTCATAACCTCCCAATGCTATGGAACATGATATTGGTAAAATGTGTTTCAGCAGTTGTATACACCAAATAATTCACACCATCAAATAATAGTACTAATATTTTCATTGTGACCTTTAAGCATGTTTTGATTCAGTTTACAAAAGAAGTGTGTTGCTTTTCTGACTTTATCAAAGTCAATATGGACCTCTGAAAACAAATTTTGGCCACTCTAACTTAAATCCTGCAGTTCCTCCAATGTCCACTTGAAGCTCCAGCAGTGAGTCAGTCCTCACAGACCCCCGTGTTAAAATGTTCAACTTTACAGCAGAAATAAACAGAAAAAAATAGGTTTGTCTCTTTAGTTATGGCGCTTTTCATAACAACTGCTTGGGTGCAGGACGCAACAGAGATATTGTAACATAAACCAGAATTACAAAGTTTTCTTACAGGTCGTGGAGTTCCACAGGGTTCTATTATTGAGCCTCTAATTTATATTCAGATTTAAATGATATTTACTTGTGTAAAAGCACACATTGTTTGCCCCTTTGTGACAACTGAACAGGAGGGCTAATTGTGTTGCAGCTCACCTGTTTAAATTCTACTAAGGCTGAGAGTTTGCATTATAAGGGGCATGGCCTCTTTGGCTGACAGGTAGCTGGGAATACTGGTGGCTGTAGCTGCTAGCTGTCTGCTGGGCTTCACCTCAGCTAACTGGAGTTCCTGAACTGGACCGCTGGACCACGTTTGTGCTGTTGGAGCCTTCTGAACATCTTTAATAGAATTATCTTATAAATAGTGTGCTTACTGTGCAGTTAATTGTACTAACAGACCAGCTGGGAAGTGTGAGTTGCAGTTTTTGTGACTGAAATTCTGTGCTCACTCACCTATAGCAGCAGAAAATGCTAACATTCAAGCCCATTTTTTAGGTTGAGCACTGTGCTTAAAGTTATTTTGTGTTAAAAGTTAAGCATATATGCTTGTGTCTGTGGTGCTGTATTCACACACAGTCTGAGTTTGTGTGCACTATGCCTGATTTTAGGGAAGTGTTGACGGAAGAACGGCTCCCGCACTGGGAGAAGATGTTTCTGAATAAAAGGGAAGTTCTGAAAGCAACTTCTGTTAAAGTAACGATGATTCATCAGAAACATAACGGATAGGATGTTCAACAGGGAGCAATCCTCTAAAAAATATTGTGACACGCTTGTAAAAATGATGAGCTGACATTTTCACACAGCTTGTTGTGTCATGCACAGGAAAGAGGAGGAGATGTAAACCTTTCTATCTCACACTTCCCAGCTGATGCTTCTGAGGCAGAGCAGAGGTGAGGGCACTTGTTCTTTTTCATCTATTTGCTGTAAATGTTCATTAGGTTTGAGATTTGAGTCAGTTTGCAGTTAAAGTGTGCGGTTTGATTTTTATTAAGAGATTCTGAATCCTTCAAGCATAAA
>JAMQGT020013600.1:25000-157029 GCA_024447675.2 Pterophyllum scalare
CTCTGTTGTGTACTTGCTAAATGTGAATAATGGACATTAAATGAAAAATGGAATTTGGTCAATATGTTGTTATTCTAAGTCAGAATTCTGTCATGATTCCAACAGGAAATATTGCCAACATTAACGTTTAACTGGGTAAGGTCCATCACTATACAAAGTTACATGTAAAAATCAGAAGAACACAAATTTACCCTTTAGCATTCAACTGAAATTTTTATTTTGGCTCGTTAGTCATTATATTCCAGTTCAAACCACTTTAGCTGCTATAACTTTAAGCAAGCCATCCCTAAAAGGCCTCTTTTAGCAGTAGCACTGCTTCCAAAACAATCAAATTGTTTGATGACTTCCTTCATGGGGAATCTTAGTTTTCCACCACATCTGGCACATCATCTGCCAGACACCCCAGAGGTCCTGAATAGAGGTCCTGGCTTATTCTGACTCTTAGTACCCAATCATTACGGCCAAGCCATACCTGAAACAGAAGTCCAATAACAAAATACCAGCCTGGATCATATCAGGCAGGCCATTTCTAGTAATCATTACTCTCTAGGTGTCACCATTGTCACCCACATGAGCTTTGAAGTTTCCTAGTAGATCCATTAAGTCCCCACCCACAATGCACCTGTCCCCATCACCTGTCTCTGTGAGTGGCAGCTCCACAGGACAGTTGATCCATGTTATTTCTTTGGGCTATTCCCAGCCAAGCCCCATAAATCCAGGCCTGGCCACCCAACCGTACCCCCTCCTGGGTCTGTCTTCAGGAGGGGATCTTGGTTTCTAACTTCCGGGTGAGGTTATCTAGTTCTGGGTTTTCTGTTTCACTGGAGCTTTTAGATATCAGATATTCTAACATTACAGGATTACATGTGACAGAAAACAACTATAACTTACTTTATATGTCAAATTAGGACATTTGGGGGATTTTTTTGTTACCCTTGTTTTCCTTACAACACCTGATTTAAAGGGTTTGTGAGATATTCTAAATCCGTAAACTTACTTGTATATACTTTAAAAATATATTATATATAGCACCATGCAGTAAAATATCGATCTCATAAGAGAAGAGATGTCTTGTAAAAATCTAGCTTTTAGCAGGTACAGACTATATTAAATAAACTTTTTATGAAATTAACAAATACACTTTAACAAACCATCTGAAGCACATTTTATCACCTTAAGTAGCTATGCTGCTAATGTGCTAACGTGCTAAATCCTCTGTTTTCCAGAAACAACCAAAGAAGTGAAGCAGCTACAGTTTGCTGTTGAGAACAACAAGGACCAGCTGATCTCAGGTCTGCCTTCCTCCCTGTAGCTTCTCCTGCTGGTGCCAACGTCATACCTCATCATAACAGCTGGTGTCTGTGTTGTTTGTGTGTTCAGTGTCGGAGGCGCTGAAGCAGCTGTCAGTCATCAACTCACTCAGCAAGAACATCGATGCCATCAAATGTTCCCTGGATCGTATCATCCACAACAGTACGGTCACTCAGATTCAATCATATCACAGCTGCAGACTGATGCTCACACCTGTGTACCTGCTTCTGTCTGCCAGGTTCAGCTACAGGTGCTTGCTGTCCTCTGGGTTGGGCTGTGTTTGAATCCAACTGTTACTTCTTCAGCAGTGAGTCTCTGTCCTGGAACCAGTCCAGAGACTGGTGTGAAAAACAGGAAGCTCACCTGGTCATCCTGCTCACCGACAAGGAGTGGGTAAGATCGTCCATCCAGGTGTCACATGATGTGAGGTCACGCTGCACAGAAAACTGTCGTTGAACGTTTGGCTTCATTTGAATGGAGATGAAAATGCACCTTGGTGAATGTTGAAAGGTTAACAGCACCTAAAAGATGCTGCTGGTAATTCTTGAGATACTAAAGACTTTTCAAAGCCTGCATTAGCTTCAGTGTGTGTTTGTAACACACCTCTGATATTTTTAAAAAACTATTAAAGGAACTTTGGAAATCTCGAAATATCGGTGTATTCATCGAGTGCAACCAGGATATTCATCATGTAATGATGTTTTGTATCACAAGATGACATAATGAGTAATGTTCATGGAATCAGGTAAGTTATGAAACATATCTGTTTACAAAGGTGGAGCAGGAACAGGCAAAGTCTCCTGATGAAATGGGGCCAGGTCTAAAAAGCATGGGTGAAACAGTGCCCCCTGGTGGTGAAGTTTTAAGTTTTTTTTCCAAAAGGAAAATGTCTAAATTATGAATGTTACTCTGTAGTTCATACAGCTTTTCGACTATTTGAGATATGTAGTACGATTTCACCCCATTCAATCCAATGAATGAGTGACTGTTTGTCTCTGTCCAGGACTTTGTGACCAGTAAGAGCAGGCCTCAGTATTACTGGATCGGTCTGTCTGACTGGAGGACTGGGAGGTGGGAGTGGGTGAACCGGACTCCGTACAGGATAGAGCGCAGGTCTGTTTCAGTAGAAAAAGTGATTTTCATTTCTGTGTTTTCTATCATGCTGTATGAATAATGCAACCATCTAACATCAAATACTTCAAGCTCACAGCATAAATATCTAAACCCACCATTCCAAACTTAAGGTCCAGTTTGAAAACGGTAAGCTTTCTGCAGTTTCCTCCATCTCACCTGTTTTCCCATTTATGCATTTTTCCAGGCGGTGGAGACCAGGGCACCCTGACAGCTGGATTAGACACAGTCTTCAAGGGACTGAAGACTGCGCTCACCTTCATAATGATGGACGCCTGAATGACCGGCACTGCTCCATTACGCTGCGCTTCATCTGTCAGAAACACAGCCTGAATATCTGAACACACCTCCTCTCCTGGCTCCGCCCACTAGCTGCTCTCTGAAACTTCCCCATTAAAGTAAAAGATCAGTAAAAGAAAAGAAATCCCTGAGAAGTTCTAATATAATGTAGAACTCTCTTTCTGTGGACTTCCTGTTCCATTAGGGGGCGCTGTTGAGCTTATCCAAAAGGAATAAATAAAGTTAGATTAAACCTAATAAAGTTGAACCTGATCTAATGAATGGGACTCTGTGTATTCTGTGGGTTCACAGCTTCTATTGTCCTGGAGTAAAACACCTTTGTGAGCATTAGGGACTCCACAGCACCAGCTTCAGTTTGTTCTTAAACTAACCCTGTGTGTGATGTAGAACATCACCATCTCCAGGTGACTAACAGAAGTCACTTCAATGATGTTCTTGGAAGATTCACCAGTCAGCTCCATGTTTTGGCTCTTTTTATAAAATGAATTCAATCACAGTGTGAAAGGAGGTGGAGGAGAGTCTGTACTCATAATTGTATCCATAAACCCTTTTTTAATGTGTCTGATATCTAAATGCTAAAATATGACTTCCTTCTGGCTAAAATGTATCCACTGTGCTCATCTGGTATGGAAGTTATCCAATCCTTCACATTAAGGCTATATATGCACTAGAAATACACCAATCAGAGCACAGAGCTAGACACTGACCAAACAATCAGCCAACAGAGAATGAGACTCTGCCAGGTTGGGTGTTTGGTGCTAGAAGCCATATTTAGACAGAGTGCAGTGCTGAGTTATGAGTTACTGTTAGTGAGCTCAGTTAGACCCAAAAAGTGTACGGGTGCATCACACAGACATGAATACCTGCTAATTAGTAACATCCAAATAAAATCCTAGGATTTCGCAGACCACAAGTGGAGCTTGTTTGTGCAATTAACTGCAATGCAAGCAGTAATCCACCTCCACCCGACATCCACCAACCACCTGGTACACATCAGTATTGTAGCTTACTACCATCTTTGATCAGTCCATGTTAACATGTATAGTTTGAGAATCCTCATTCAAGCTGCTTTTAAACATGTTTGCACTTCATTTTTCTTCAGCCTCTTATAATCAAGAGGCAGAAAACTGTTTGTCAGCCTTTAAGAATAAACGCCTGAGTCATTCTGAAAACCTGAAGGTGGTGTTGACCCATTCGTTCTCACAATGTGAGTCCTCATTGTGGTCACCTTCTACTGTGTTTAAATTAGAATCAGCAAAACTACAATACCTTCATATCGCCTTCAGTCATGCTGCAAAAAATAGTCTTCTGTCTACATAATCTTTTTAGGTAGAAGATACCAGAAAATGAACATATAACTATAGAAAGTGATATACACAATTGTATATGTGGTGACCAAAGGGAATAAATAGGGACAAAGAGAATTAGCCAGTGATGGCTGCCTTCACTGTTACATTTTGTTTTAAGCTTACAAAGTAAAAATCCCGCCATTGCAGTTCAAATGTATAACTTCATGCAGATATCCATTTATCAGTGATGCTGATAATCTCACCTCAGAACCTCCTGATAAAAACAAACTGCATCTTTTAAAGCGACTACACTGACTCACATGTGAAATCTAATTCACAGTGATGACAAATAAAGTTCTGCTTTTAGATTCAACTGGGAAAGTGTCAGATATAAAGATTTACATCTCCTGCTGCATGAAAATACCCACCAATCATTTTAACAAGCTCCCTGTCTCACATCCTGTTTTTGTATTTTCAGTGAAATCAACAGAGGTCACTCTCAGAACTTCCCTTTTATTCAGAAACATTTTCTCCAAGCAAAGGGAGCGTTCCTCAGGCAACACATTCCTAAAATAGAACACAGCTTACACAGACTCAAACCCTTTGGTAATACAAGGTCACAAACACAAGCATATACACTTAACCTTTGACACCAAATGGCTCAACTCAAAGGTGGAGCCCTGTCTGACCCATCTAACCTCGACCTGAGAAAGGAAGACAGCAGAGTCCCCAGACACAAGTAGACCAGTGCCAGTCTTGACAGCATGCTGCTGAGTCTGTGCTGGGAGACACAGCAAACCTTCTGGTAGTGACGGGTAAATGATGCTTTTGTGACGCACTCAACCACTTTGAGCCAAATGTTTTGGGTTCATTACTCAAAGTGTCAGTTATACCTGCACCTCTGAACCAGTCAGGTGATTCATTCTGGGAATGAAGCAGCTGCTGGTTTGGGCATCATGTCACATGACCCCAAAGTGAGCTTCGAAGCAGTGATTCTGAGGATTTGTAACCCCAGGGTTTGAAACGAAGATTCAGTGACACACTGCCATCACCACCGTCAGGCAATGGCACATATTGATGTGCCATCCTGGAGGAGTTGGACTACCTGTGCAGCCTCTGTAGGGTCCAGGTATGACCTCATGCTACCAGCAGTGACCCTGACCCTAGCCACATGCAGAACTAGTGAAAAACAGTCAGAAAAGATGAGGAGGGAAGAATGTGAGAGTCCTCCACCTGTAACACCATTCCTGTTTGGGGGTGTCCCATTGTTTCCCCTCTAGTGCACCTGTTGGTAATTTGATGACCTAACCCTAACCCAAAGCAGCTGAAACTGATGAACACCCCCCTCTGATACTGACTGACCTCATCAGTATCACAGAGGGTTAGTGACTGATGCTGAACTCTGATTAAAAACTGCTCCTACAAACACAAACGAGAAAAATTTACCCAAATAAATATTTGAAGCAACAAAACCTTCTAAGAAGGTGACAGCATATACTATGAAGTACTGTATTATAAAAGAGCCTATCAGCATCTCTAACACGTGTAAAAGCTGCTTTCAGCTCATGCACAATGACAAAACCTTCTAGGAAGTTGATACAAACAGGGCATAAAAATATAACAAACAGGAAGTGCTGACTGTAGATAATCCACCCATGTTAGTAGGAAACATTGAGCTTACTCAGCAGGGTGAACTCAGAGTAAACGCTGAGGCTCATTTGTCAGTTAAAACTCATTATTAGAGAAGATCTCAAAGTTCTGTGAACTTAAGAGCTTTAAATACCTGACAGGTTGGAGTGCACAAAATATTGGTTCGAGTTCAGGAGGAGAGGTCAGAGGTCACACTTTAAAGAGCCCGTACAAGACAGAAATGTAATTTTTGGTTGTTTGGATGGTCAGGGAAATTTAAACTTCTGTGAACAGAAAAGATGAGGAGGGAAAACTGTGAGAGTCCTCCACCTGTATGGGGGTTGTCTCATTGTTGCCCCTCTAGTGCACCTGTTGGTAATTTGATGAAGACACCCCCTTCTGATATTTACTGACCATATCAGTATCACAGAGGGTTACTGACTGATGCTGAACTCTGATTAAAAACTGCTCCTACATACACACAAAAGAGAATTTTTTGCCCAAATAAATTTGTTTGGAGCAACAAAACCTTTATAAAAGTTTATAGTAAAGGTGACAGTGTATACTATGAAATGCTGTATCATAAATGAGCCTCTCTAACAGCATCTCTAACACATGTAAAAGCTGCTTTCAGCTCATGCACAATGACAAAACTTTCCTCTTGGAGGTTGGTAAAAACAGAACATAAAATACATTATAACAAACAGGAAGTGCTGACTGTAGATAATCCACCCATGTTAGCAGGAAACATTCAACTTATTCAGCAGGGTGAACCCAGAGTAAAAGCTGAGGCTTACTTTTCAATTATAATTCATTTTTAGAGAAGATCTCAAAGTTCTGTGATCTTAAGAGTTTTAATTAAATATTTGACAGGTTGGGGTGGACAGAGCATTACTTAGAGTTCAGGGGCAGAGGTCAGAGGTCACACTTTAAAGAGCCCATACAAGACTAGATGTAATCTTTTGTTGTTTAGATTTTAAGTTAAATATAAAAATCTGGGAACATTATTTTTTATCATCATATAAACCAACTAAATATCTTTGAGCTCCTAAAGTCACACAGCAGCAGTGAGTTTTCTTTCTCTCTTTAAGTAGCTTTTAGATGACACCCAAAATATTTTCATCAAACTGCTCCCTTGGGGTAAAAAAAGAAAAGAAAAAAAGAGCACATTGTAATGACTTTGTATACAGCTGGATATATTTATTTATAATACCATGAATGATTTATTAGTAGATGTAATAATATTAATAACAATACTACATTTTATTTGTGGTTGCCTTTCAGGACACTCAAGGTCGCCTTACAAGAATAAAACAGTAGCATAAAACATCAAACACAAGATACATAATAAAACAACAATAAACAAATATAACAGTGAAATAAAACACACATCTGTTAAACCAGGGAGTGAAATCCCTAATAGCTAATGTAGCTAGGTTCTGAAAGCTTGTTTGAATAGGTGAATTTTTAATTGGGATTTAAAATGGGATAAGACATTGATGCCCTTCAAGGATAGGGGAAGTGAATGCCCTCCAGAGATGGGCTATTAATGAATCTAAAAATAAATATTTTTTTTCTCTTGTTTTGACATTGCAGTTAAATTTGGAACACTGAACAATGTTCCCAGACTTAAAATAGCCCATGTGTTTTTATCTAGTTCTGACATGACAGGCCTACGTCAGCAAGTTTGGATTAGCCTGCATCTCTCATTTACTTGTTGTGAATGCTGACAAGGATGCGCTTGTTTTAATGCTCAATGGTAACCAACCCACAAACCAAGCAATTAATATTTCTAACATTAAGTAACAGAGGTCTTTTTGTCTTCACTTTAAAAGTCAAAAGTTTTATTTAGAATGGCATTTAAAAAATACAAAGTCTAACTCATCCTAAGCCCTGTAGTAGCAAAAAATATTTAGGGAGACTCCATAGAGTTCAAATGTCCATACATGGATTAAATAAATAAAGATGGTAAGGGTATTTGTGCTACAATGGTTCCTAGGATACTAAAGAGTAGAATGGGAAGCAGAGGCTGCTGTGGGGGGTTCCCATAATGCACTTAGTATTTATTTTCATTCACCTCTTTCTACTCTGTTTATACCCCACTCCTCTTTTAATCATTAGTTATTATTAATCTCTTCCACAGTGTGTCTTTTGTCCTGTCTATCTCCCCTCAGCCCCAACCGATCACGGCAGATGGCTGCCCCTCCCTGAGCCTGGTTCTGCCGGAGGTTTCTTCCTGTTAAAAGGGAGTTTTTCCTTCCCTCTGTCACCAAGTGCTTGCTCACAGGGGGTTGTTTTGACTGTTGGGCTTTCTCTGTAATTGTTGTAGGGTCTTTACCTTACAATATAAAGCACCTTGAGGTGACTGTTGTGATTTGGCGCTATATACATAAAAATCAAATTGAACATTGAGACCCAAGAGACTTAAGACAGTTTCAGTGTATTTGTCCTTGTGTGTAGTTGTATTTAAGTGTGTGGGTGTGTACAGGTGAGTGTGTATATGGATGGACAGCCACTGTTTGCACGTGTGCATGGAGCCAGTTCCTCACCAGTGATCATAGGTCTGAAAACTTCAAAGGGCTGAATTCATGTATAATCTGTTTCCATATTTGAGGGACACACAAAGAGCTGTTCTGTGTGTGTGTGTGTGTGTGTGTGTGTGTGTGTGTGTGTGTGTGTCTGTGAGTGTGTGTTTGTGTGTTTCTCCCATTTTAACGACCTGACTCAGTGGGCCAGAACGGAATTGGGACACAGTTTTTCTTGGGCATCTGGCGTCAGGGACGATGCCATCGCAACCACAGAATGAACAAACATGACGTCAAACAGACACACGCAAACACACACACGTGTGTGTGCGCCTGCACAATCTGCCCCCCGCCCAACCCCCTCTTCTCTTTCACGGTCACATTCGCATTTAGGACCTACACGACAGGGCCCCTCTAATGTGCATTCACACATGCACGAGCACGCACGCACGCAAACACAAACACGCTCATTATGCCACCCGCTTGCAAACCCTTTTAGTCTGTGTGTGGAATGAGAGGAGGGTAGTCCACAAAACCGCCTGTCTGAAAAAAGAGCCCTGCCCAGCCTCAGGGACAAACACCACTCAGTCACGCGATTCAGTGGCCACTGCTTTCTCACTGTCTTATTTTCTTCCCTCTCCTTTTTTTCCCCCTTCTCTTAGGGTTGCTTAATTGGCATAACAAGAAAATAAAAATTTAATCCAAGTTTAAAAAAGTTTAGAAACATCTGTCAGAATGAAAAAGGAAAGAAAAAAATCAGTAAACCTCTACACTCATTCGATCTGCTTTGTCCCTCACACCTTCGTTCACTCACTCACCAGGATGAGTCACATTTTAGTATTTTACGAGATGCTCATTTGATAAGCAGTAGCTTGGCACACACGCCCAAAAACATTCACCTCAACCAAGTTCAGTAAAAGTAGGAGAGGGGAGTTGGCAGAGAGAAGTGAAACCCAGAACTTTGCCAAGTTTTGTGAGCTTGAAGCCAGTCTCTTATCGCCCCCTAGTGCAGCTTCGTGATGTCGGTCCACAGTGAGGGCAGGCTGTTTTGAGTTAGTCTGTTTCACTTCTTTTTTTTTCTCAATTTTTTTTCCTTTTTTTTTTTATGAAGGACAAAATCGCCATAAATTATATACACACACGCTGTTATTACCATGTTGCTTTTCATTCAACAGGCATGTCCATCTGTAGATATACGACCTGTGTGAGTAGGGGTGTGTGTGTCATTTGTAAAGCATTTACAGTAGGTGCGTTAGCTCGTGGCTCGCTGATGAAAATATCCTTTGAGTTCTTTAACGTGAAAGCATAAGTACATATTTTGTGGCTGCTAATTTTACGACTGCACTTTTTATAAGGTCTTTATGCACTGCTAAAGTGCTTCCCAAACGCCAGCCGTAAAAATCATACAGTAATCTATGCAGAGCCAAGCCCAGAGGGAGACAGGGCTGAGTATGCGTTGGAGTGTGCATGTGCATTCTGTATTCTGTGCTGTCTCTATATGTCCTCGACTATGTACTGTAGCTGTACGTCTGTGTTTTCTAGCCTTTGTGTGTGAGAGAGAGAGAATAAGCGTGTTATGTGCTCATACGACCAAATAAAATCAGGGTGTGTACACAGGCATGTTGTCCTGTCACAACCAATATTAACTATGCATGATTTAATGTCGTTCACTGCTAATTCACAGCAAGTTCAAACAAGACATTCCCTCTGCAGCCACACCACATGGAGAAGCCAAATCTTATTTGATCTGCTGTTTGATAGCAGTAAATTGTTTTGTGCTTTTACCACAGAGTGCTACTGAGCATTTTTGATAACTCCAGACTGACTCTGTGCTTTGTGTCCAACAAAAGATTTAATGAGTCATAACTTGCAACCAGTTATTTATGAGTGATAAGATAAAGCTTTATAGATCCCCAGAGGGGAATTCACATGTTACAGTTGTACTAGAAATATGCTTAATAAGTAGAGAACAGGAATAAATAATTAAATACAGTTGTGGTCCGAAGTTTACATATGCTCATGGGCATGAATGACATAGTAATTTTAGGCTTTAATTATTTCTTTGAACTCTTCTTTTTCTAGGGTGGAACGATTGCACAGCATGCATCCTTAATGAGTTTTAAAAAAAACAAGGATCGGGTGCACAAGTTTGAGTTTATTTTCGATTTTCTCTAATCCACACAAGGTCAAAAGTATACATACACCCCCACTAATATTTGGTTAACTGTCGCTTAGATTCCCATCTGAGGGTGAGGTACTGCATCTCTCATTTACTTGTTGTGAATGCTGACAAAGAAGCTCTTGTTTTAATGCTGGATGGTAACCAACCCACAAACCAAGCAATTCATATTCCTGACATTAAGTAACAGAGGTCTTTTTGTCTTCACTTTAAAAGTCAAAAGTTTTATTTAGAATGGCATTTAAAAAATCCAAAATCTAACTCATCCGAAGTCCTGTAGTAGCAAAAATATTTAGGAAGACTCAATAGAGTTCAAATGTCCATCTGTAATTGTTTTCTCTGTGTACAGGTGAGTGTGTAAATGGATGGACAGCCGCGGTTGACAGTTTGGGTCTTCTTCCAGACCTTGGCAAAGTGGTGACACATTCAAAATAAATTCAAACTGCTCACCCAGTTCTCAAAGAAATAATTGCAAGCTCAAAATGACCATGACATTCATGTCCGTGATGATTGTATGTACATTCCTGACCACACTGTACATTAAAAAAAAGCTATCTATGAAATATAAATAACCTCTTTGTTTTGTACAAATATAGTATGTAAAGAAAATATACAGCAATGTAGGCACATGTCTGTTTAGCCGTAAATTAAATCTTATCATGTTATTTGTCATGAGGATCTTATAAACTTCATCTCTTCAGCCACTGAGATTGACTGAAGTGCCTGCCAGTGTGATGTACAGCTGCCTCTCTGGCCCACAGGAGCTGCTGCGCTCTTCGCAGGGCCTTTCGGAAGAGAGGGAGGAGGTAAGGCGAAGGCTGACAGAGGCTACAGACCGGGTACGCCAGCTAGAGGAGGACCTGCTGGGAGTCACTCAGAGGGGGCTGCAAAAGGAGACGGAGCTGGACTGGTGAGTGAAGAATGGCAACATGTAACCATCAATCATCTAATTGAAGACATACTGTTGACATAAATCTAAGTGAGCCTAGCATCAGCCTCGCAGATGTGGAATATGTGTAGAATAGTTTTGCATGCATGTTTACTTCCCAGGTTTAAACATGCATACAAAATTGTGCCAGATGTTGCATGGAAATATGTCAGCCTAGCTTTAACATATTTTGCTGGCATCTGATGGCTCCCATTTGATAATTTCAAATACATACACATTGTATCCATAAGTAGCATCTTCGGTAAGGCCTGTTTAGGGTGTCCACTTAATTACTAAATAGTTATTAAACATCTTTTTTGTAGGAAAACTTGAGATCTGTAATATGACACACAAGATGGAAATCACTAAAGCAGTTATTTTTAATACATGTTTCAGTCTGCGTGATCGCTTAAAGAAGCTGACAGCAGAGAGGGACAGTCTGGAGAGCCAGCTGAAGAATGAGAAGGATGAGAGAGATCTTTATAAGGTGAGAAAGTGTTTCACATCAAAAGGCTGATGTTTTTGTTGTTTTTTTAACTAACCAAGTGTGTGTTTCTGTCTGCATTCTGACTTGACCCATTCCGGTCCACATGTATTGCCACATGTGTAGGCCCACCTGCGCAGCACAGAGCTGGAGAACACTAAGCTGAGTGCAGAGCTACAGATGTTGAAGGCGGTGGAGCTAAACCGGGAGGTGACCATCGCTCAGTTCCAGGAGGAGCTGGACAGGCTCAGGGCCTGCGTTGCCCAGCGAGATAGCCTGGAGAAAGAGCTGCTGGCGCACAAAGCTGATAAAGTAACAATGCTTGTTCAAATTATTGCTGCCAGCACTTAAATAGTGGTCAAAATGTAAACACAGGTGTCCACTAATCACAGGGTTAGCCATTTGATGGTATAGTTAAGACCGTGTTGCACTATATTTAAGTTTCTTCTTCGTGTCTTTAGGCAGAGCTAGCCCGTGTACGTGAGCAGCTCCGTCAGGCTGAGGAGCAGCTCCAGGCGTCCCGTCAGCAGGCCTCTCTGCTGGCCTCGGAGCTGCGTGACTCAGCCAGCACTCGCGACCACACGATGACTGAGCTTTACCGCGCCCGCTTAGAGGTCGACAAGCTCCGTGCCAGTCTAGCTGATGCCCAGGCCGAGTGCCAACGCATGGAGAGCCAGCTAGACCGCATGAGGAGCACTGCACAGAAGGAAGTGGTCAGTGGTCAACTTCCTTAATATCTGTCTCTGTGTTTAAGCCCAAACTGAGGGAACTCACCAACTAAACATGGAAAGGAATTTTCACACTTTTCAGTTTTATTTAGGTGGAAATCTTTTATATAAGAGTGGGGAGGAAAACCAATTTAAGCAGGAGAAATTTGAGCTGTGTTTACCATTTTAAACTTTCTTCTTGTTTATTTAAAATTTATCACTGAACAATTTTAACTGTGTTAGATTACAAATCTCTCATGGCTCAGCATATGCTGCTCTTAAGTCTCTGTTTTTTAAATTTTCAAATCAGAGATAAAAATTCACAAATAATGTTTCGTTTTTTTTCACTTTACGTGTTCAGGGTGTTGGAACTAATGGGGATGTGACACCCAGCATGATTGTGGTGTCAGAGGCAGAGGCCGAGCTGCAGAGGGAAGTGGAGGAACTGAAGCTGCGTCTGCACATGGCTGCTGAGCACTATAAGGAGAAGTACCGGGAGTGTCAGCGCCTCCGCAGGCAGGTGGCCAAACTGAACACAGCAGAGCCCCAAGGGGTGAGTAATGTTTAACAATACTCATCAGGCTGAATTATTACATTCAGTTCAATAAATGCCTAAAACAGTGAAAATTATATTTTGTTGCTGTTTGTATCTTTGCAGGAGCCAAAGAGAAATGCATCTACTGAGACGACACAGGAGCCACTGACCCCTAGTCCAGAGTCGCCTACAGGAGGTACATGCATTCAATTAAGGGATATATTCCATCCATCTATTTTTGCCACATATCCAGGTCTAGGTTATGGAAGCAGCAGAGATGCCCATACCTTCCTGTCCTCGACCACCTACTATAGCTCTTCCAGAGGAACACTGATGTGTTCCCAAGTCAGCCAAGAAAACCAATCTCTCTACCGGTGTCCTGGGTCTGTGCCGGGTCCTCCTCCTGGTCTCCTATTCTCACCCCCCCCCCACACACACACACACATAAACAAGACTCCGCTATCTCCCTGATAACAACTCATTCCCAACCCAGAGTGGGCACGCCACACTTTTCCAGCTGACAATAGTGGCCTCAGACTTGGAGGTGCTAGTTATTGAACCAACCATTTCACATTTGTCTGCAAACTGCCCCTTTGCAAGCCAGAGGTCATGGCTGGATGAAGTCTACAGAACTACATCATCTGCAAAAAAGCAGACACATGCATGTTATTATTTTTAAAATACATAGATTTACACAAATGAACCTTGTCTTTTTTATATAAATAAGTGCAATAACATAGCTTGCTTCCTTAAAATTCCAACTATACCTTTGCACTTGTGCTGCTGCAGTTTTCTCTACAGGGTCTCAGTGAAAGAGCCCACAGTTTTCAGCCCAATGCCAGTGACCTGAATTGCAGCGCATGCTAACATTTGACATTTCCCTGTTCACAGCATATTGAAAAAACTTTCAGCTTTACAGAAAATTAAAACTCGTCACACTGAAATAGGCATAATTAACTTGTACCTGAAGCAAAGCAGGGGATGTCCAATTGGCTAACTTTGTGTTTTTACAGGAAATATAGCTGCTGCAGTCCTACAAGAAGCTGCTGAGATGACAATCATTCCAGAAGTCAGCAACAGGGAAACCACATTTGCTGATGCCCATGTGTACACAGAAAAGGAGGAACAGAAGATGGAGAACGTGCTGAAGGAGAAAGCTGAGGCGAAGGTTGAAAGAGAATTGAAACAAAAGGATGATAGGGAAGAAGACAAAGAGAATGAAAAAGAGGAGAGGAAGGAGAGCCTGCCGGAGGAGAGCCTGAGGATGGCAAGCTGGGTGGAGGTGGAGAAAGAGAGGCTGGGCACTGAGGAGAACGGCAAGGTGGAAAGGGCACTGAATGTAGAAGAAGAGAGGGATGATGTGGAGGAGCAGGGGCTGCTGGATGTGGAGGGGAGTTGCATGGGAGAAGCAGAGAAGGAGCAGACTCGCTCGGTGGAGCAAGAGCTGGCAATGATGGAGGAGAAATGGAGGGAGCAGTGCGCAATCAATGAGACACTCAAACAACGACTGGCCGACGAGGAGGAGCGATTCAGAGTAAGACACATGCAGACTTGACCCTAAGATGGCTTAAAACTCAGAGAGAGTGTGATTGTGAGGATGTTGGTTGGCATGAGGGAGTCATCTCCTGACAGTCACTGGTTGTGTATTGGTAGAGTGCTGCTAGAATGGATCCTAAGACGTGAAAATGAGTTACACAACCTTTTCACAGTTTTTTCACAGGGTTCAAAATAGTGTTTCCAAATAATTGGTTTGATACACTATGAATAAAAACTGTCCTAAAATTTGCTTTAAAAGAAACACATCAGGCAAGAAAACGAAGGCTTCAATTCACCAGACACTAGTGATGCGCTCCCAGATCTTCTCTGCAACCATGTTCAGTGCTCGCTTGTTGTAGACTCTCTACATTCAGTCTTCAAGAGAAATCTTCTCTTGATTGTCGACCTGTTCAACTGCATCCTATATCTGTTGTCTCATTTTTTCAGATTTTTTTTTTTAATCTTCTTCACTTTCATGGCCACCACTGTACTCCTTTGATTGTCAAATTAGATAATGCTCTTTTGTGCTGCCCAAGAAGCATGTAACAGCAGTTCCCTTTCAGTTTGGACACAGTCTGTTAAAAGGGCTGTACCACGCACAAATACTTTAATGTAATTAAATTCATTCATGTAGAATTTGCTGAACTGCAGAGCCTGAAACACCACAAAGGTCTAAATGCCCCAGTACTTACAGTATGGACCATATCTTCCAACAGATGAGCCAGCATGTGTGGTATGTGTGTGTGTGTGTGATTCAATAGAGACTTTGCATTTTGAATGTGAACCTCCACTAAAGTACCAACTAGCATTTAATCTCCATGAGTGAGTGTGTGTTTATCGGCGCTGTAAATACGGTTTTCCCTCGACTTTGATAGAGCCTCCTGTCTGGGGCGAGCGCCCTAGCTGCTCCCGAGCTGCTCTTAACGGCCCCGGAGACTGACAAGCAAGGCAGCCGCAGAACGCCATGCTTTACGGCTGTTTACATCAGCCACCCAGAGGACGGAGAGAGGGAGAGGAATAGACTGAAGTGGGGGTGGGGGTGCACACTGCTTCAGAGTCCTTTCACCTGAACTTAACCCTCTAATGCCGTGTCGTAAATTTATGATAGAAAGAACAAGCAGGAGAGGACAAAAGGAGATGAAAGAGAACAAGGGGGAAGCATAAGAAGAGAACACAATTTAAGAGTGAAAAAATTGGCATAGACAGATGGACATGAAGCAGAAAGAGAAACCATGGGAAGGGAGGGAATCTGGAACCTTTGAAATGGGGTGAAATTAGAGAAGACGGGCAACGGGCCATGTAAACTATCCCACAGGGTCAGTTCTGTTAGAGGCTAAGAGATTTACTATGATGCCCTGGTCCGCTTCAGCTTTACCTTATGTTATGTTATGTGTTTTATAGTAAGACCCACACATGTGACGCTGCACCAGGTAAAATTAAAACCAAATATTTTCACTTGCTTACCTGGGTAAGCAAGTGAAAATAACAAAATAAAAGCAACAAAAAGAGGTTATTATATACCAAACATGGTGAGATGTGTCCCTCTATCAACTCTGAGTGAACCTACTAATTATTTCATTTGTTATTTTCAAGCTGAAACAGTTAGTTGGATTGCTACTTTGATTAGTTATTGGTTATATTGGAACAGAAAATCCTGACTGATCATGGTCGTCTTGTGTAGTTTTCTACTACTGCAGTAATAGAAATGGCTTATAATTAAAGAAATGGCTGTAGACACTCACTATTTTACCTCTCTCCTGACCTCCTCACCTTTTTGATGCAACAATATTATTTTATGTCTGTCAGACTGCTATCTTTGGTGGTTTTCATAGATTCAACTAAAAAATGGAAACAAATGATGATTTTTTGCTACAGGCTGCTAATAACAAAGTACCTAAAGATATAATTTAAAATTGGTTCTTTGCTAAGTTGTCTGTTACATGAGTTAAGTGGCTTTTTTTTTAATGCTTACCTTATTTATAGGTCAGTACTAAGTAGTTTAACAGACAAACAAAAAAAGTCCAGCGAAAAAGAGTGGACTGAAAATGAGTGAAAAAGCAGGCAATGTCCAAAAAAAAAACTTTGAAAGATTTTTTAGAAAGCCTGAAGAACTATCGCTAAAGACCACTTTAAAAAATTAAAAGACAGTCTGGCTCCTTGAAAGCCAAATGTGAAGAAATGAGGGGTGGCTCAAGACTTCTGCACAGTGCTGTATCAATGAAAAGTTAGAGATTATTGGCTAAAACTGTGGCTAGCAGTTGAAATAGTTAGCTAACCATGCTCGTTAGCAGTTGAAATCAAAATGAACGTTTTGGAGAGACTGCTGAAATTGTTATTACTAAACAAAAAAAAATGTTAACAGAACTTAATAGATTAAATAAGTAGTTGTTAAATAGAGCCATAGCTAAAAGTAAAAAATTTCCATAGCCAATAATGGTCGATCGCGTTTGTCAACCATAACTGATAAAAGCTAATCTGTATGTAAATGTCAGAGTAAATGGTAAGCAAAGAATAGTACAGATCCTGGTTTAAAGTGAGTTTAAGCTAATATGATTGAACATGAGAGGTGGTGTTGATAAAGGGATTCTTGAATGCACCTTACAGGTCTGTAGTGGGTACATCAAATGAAAAAGTGTTGGGATGCACTGTGCTGTGAATTGATTTTCTATACCTATCTCACTAGGTCCAAATGGCAGAGAGAGCCAGTGAGGTCACCGAACTGAAACGCAACCTCGCCCAGGCGCTCAGAGACAAAGAACAACTACAGGAGGTAAAGAAACACCACCATTGCGCTCTCACTGATTTCAATGCAACATTGTTGCTTTAACAGCATCTCAACAGTGTCATTCATTTTTTCCTCTGCTGTGCAGAGAAACTGTGCCATATTGACCTGAATAAAACTGATAGTCAGTGTTAAGGGACTAGACAACTTTATGTTTAAATATTGTTTTTGTGGTTATAGCCTTCATGTTGCTAAGCTGTCAGCTGGTTTTTTATAGTGAGTCTTTCAGCGTTATTGATATGCACTGACAGTTTTTGGACAGCCCAGGAATTTGTGAAAACTGCTGTAACACGTTTTACAGCCAAAGGAGCAAATACATTTGTGACAAGCAGGGAGAAAAATTGGCTTTCACAGCTAATATTTGTTTCAGAAACACTGAAAAATCGAATGTACTCCCTCGATATGTAGTTCCTAAGCCCTCCGGAAACTTGTGCGTAATGTGACTTGTAAGCAGGCATCAGTTAGACATAAATGAATTTATCCCTTGCAGGTAAAACAGTGCAGATTTCAACAATGAACGCAACTTAAGGTTATAGAAATTTCAGTCTTAACATAGCTTTTACTTACAGTCAAAATCATTTACTTAGACAACGTAGACTTTGAGCTGAAGTCCATACCAGTATCACTGCTTTCAATTATATGTGGTGTATGAACCATTTCTATAGCTTTTTCTTCCCTACACAACACTCCCCATTCCCCTCTAATTAATACATCTATACTTGCTTCTTTCACCCACTGGTACAGTGCCATTAGATGGTGCAAATGCCACACAACGTGTCTGTTTCACCTTCCCAACCCTGGTTTAAATGTTAAACCTGATAGCAGCACGCTAATGAAGTCATCAAGAGAGGAGATCAGGGAGGAATAGAGAGAGTAAGGAAGGAGGTACAAAAAGGGAGTGGGTGAGTGCTTCTATCAGCAAAGCCAGAGCAGAGGGAGCCAGAGTCTGACACCCATTACAGTAATGAGTAGGGTACTAATGCGCTTGCTTCAGATATAATCACAAAGGGCAGAAACAATGTAGAGGGAAACTTAACTCTTAAGCTGAAAGCACTTACTCATCTTGTGGCTCCAACTGTGAAAAGGTGCTCTTGAAATGTTAACTGAATTACTTATAAAACTCATAATGACTGTGGCTTTGTGCTTATAGCATCAGGAGCCTATCCAGCACTTTTTAAATGGGGTGGGACAGTAAAATTTAAAGTGTCAAGCTCTTTCCCATCTCTTCTGTAGCAGTTGCAGCGTTTTGTGTCCAGGCAGAGGGAGCAGGAGGTTGCAGTTCAGGGTGCTGAGGTCCGGCAGCCGATGGTGCTGCGCTACCCCCTGCCCTACCCCCAGGATCCGTCCCCTCCGCCACTGGTGCCGCAGAGGCCTGCTGAGCTGCAGTATGGCAATCCCTACTCCACTGACACCACAAGAGGTCAGGTCAAAAAACTAGAATCGTTTTTTCATACTCTGTCCCTGCTGCTACGGTAATGCTTTAATGTGTTTGTAGGCTTTTAGAGAAAAACAACCCTTTTTCAGGACTGCATCCACATGGTTTGAGGTGTATGGAGATCAAGGCTTCACAATATATATATATATATAAAAAATAATTCATCACCCATGTAATGAAGGATGCATCTTAGAGTTCCTTCAGTGTTACTTGTTTCTTTTAGATCGGGTGGATGTTGCATCGTCTCCTGAGCACATGTCCCGTCCCCCACCTGAGGCTCCATCCTGCACCCCTCCCTGCGCACCTCCGATCACACCATCTAGCCCGGGTCCGGGAGCACCGGGCTGGGATCGAGAGGTGGTCTGCATCCAACCTTCACGCAGCACAAGTCCCCCCGAGAGCCTCGAGCTTCCACCAGAGGAACCCCAAAATGTAAGTAGCAGGGCACAGTAATGCATATAAAGTCAATGTTTCTGGCTCAAACCTGGAAAACACATAATAACAGTGTTAATTGGAATTTTATATTGAGTGTATGTGTTGTTATTATATATAAATAATGCATATAAATTGATTCAAAACCATAATTGATGACAGCATTAATTGACCTCACTGCATAACTTTGCAGGGATATTTTAAATCACTATGACTGTGACTGCGGCTTTTTGTTTTGCAGTCATTGCAGTCTTGCCATGATAATCCCGCCTGTATTTCACCTCTGTCTCTGGAGGGCTTCTCCCTCACTAAACAAAGGCATATACAGCTTGCCCTTAAAAGACAAAGCTTTGAACTCATTTGCATGAAGCTCTAATTAATGTCACTCCTTCAGAACTCAAGAGAGATGAAGCTAACAAGAGCTGGGGGAGATTAATTAGAGGAGGTTTTTCAGACACAAGACGAGTAACCGACTGTCAGATGATGCAGTATCTTAGTTTACCATCATGTAATAGAAACACAGGTACACATAGTTTACCTACACATGCTTCATTTGCTTATAGTCATGGTCCTTTTTTCTAATAATTGTCTTTAGAGGTCGTGTTCATAATGTATACAGATCTGTGTGAAAATATTCATAATTTTTGATCTTTGTGTGTCAAAGGTGAGTGAGGGGGCTCAGCAGTCCTGTGATCATCAGCCCAACAGACGCAGTGAAACCAGGAGCAGCTTCTGCTTTGACTCCAGGTAGAGCATTCATTTTCACAACACGTAAAGAAATAAGCAAAGAAAATACAAAAGCATCAATAAAAACATCTGCCAAGACAGCTGGTTTGTTGGGATTCATCATATTGGGAACCATTAGATGTTTTTGCTTGAAAAATGACTTACTGATTATCTGATGACACACTGATGATACTGTTGGTTCATTTTCTGTCACTTCAACTGCTCCAAATAAGACCTTTTCATTTTGATCCCTGTGTATATATAACAATAGAGTTACAGTTTCGTGAAAAAGTATTTGCCCCCTTCCTGATTTCTTAGGTTGTTTTTTTTTTTTTTTTGCATATTTGTCACACTTAAATGTTTCAGATCAATAGACAAATTTTAATGTTAGACAAAGATAACCAGATCAAATACAAAATGCATTTTTTTAAATGATGATTTTATTTATTAAGGGGGGGGAAAGCTATACAAACCTACCTGGCCATGTGTGAAAAGGTAACTGCCCTTTAAACGTAATAACTGGTTGTGCCACCCTTGGCAGCAGGAACTGCAGTCAAGCATTTGGATTAACTGGCAATGAGTCTTTCACATCACTGTGGAGGAATTCGGCCACACTTCTTTGCAGAATGGTTTTAATTCAGTCATATTGAAGCATTTTTGAGTATGAATGGTCATGCCAAAGCATGTCAGTTGGATTTAATTCAGACTTTGACTAGGCCACTCCAAATTCTTTTGTTTTGTTTTTTTGGGGGGGGGGTCTGAGACAATGAAAGGTGGACTTGCTGCATAACACAAGCGCGCGTGAGCTTCAGGGCACAAATTCATGGTCGGACATTCTCCTTCAGGATGTTCTGGCAGAGAGCAGAATTCATGGTTCCATCAATTACGGCAAGTCGTCCGGGTCATAAAATAGCAAAGCAGCTCCAGATCGTCTCACTACCACCACTATGTTTGTTCTTTTCATGAAATGCTGTGTTAGTTTTACTCCAGATGTAACGGGACTCAAACTTTCCAAAAATTTCAACTTTTATCTCGTCGGTCCGTAGAATATTTTCCCAAAAGTCTTGGGGATCATAAGGATCTTTTTTGGAAAATGTGAGACAATTCTTTGTGTTCTTTTTGGTCAGCAGTGGTTTTCTCCATACAACTCTTCCATGGATGCCATTTTTGCCCACTCTCTTTCACAATATTGACTCATGAATGTCCTTAACTAAGGTAAATGAGACCTTCAGTTCTGTTGTTGTGAGTTCTTTTGTGAGTTCCTGGATGAGCTCTTGGAGTAATTTTGGTTGGCTCCTGGGAAGATTCACCACTGTTCCAGGTTTTCTCTATTTGTGGCTAGCAGCTCTCACTGTGGTTCTCTGGAGTCCAAAAGCCTTAGAAATCTTTTACTCTGGTTATCATTGTCTACAACCCTAATTTCAGTGAAGTTGGGACATTGTGTAAAACATAAATAAAAACAGAATACGACGATTTGCAAATCTTATTCAACCTATATTCAGTTGAATACACTACAGAGACAAAATATTTAATGTTCAAATGGATAAACTTTATTGGGGTTTTTTTTTTGTTACAAATATTCACTCAATTTGAATTTGAGGCCTGCAACACGTTCCAAAAAAGTTGGGACAGGGGCATGTTTATCACTGTGTTACATCACCTTTTCCTTTTAACAACACTCAGTAAGCCTTTGGGAACTGAGGACCCTAATTGTTTGATTATCTGAAACATGTAAGTGTGACAAATGTGAAAAAGGTCTAAGATATCAGGAAGGGGAGGGAGGTCCTTTTTACAACACTGTATTCCTCATGAACACAGGATCACTTGAAGACAAAATTAAATCATCTTTTTCTACTCTTACGGGAAGAATAGCTCAGAGAGCCAATAATTACCCTGCAGGGGGGTAACACAGTTGCTTATTGCAAGTGACTCAAGAGCTGCTTTTCAAGAGGCACACGTTTCTGGCTTTCATTAGTTAGTCATAATCTGGTCTGTTGTGCAACAGAGGCCTGAACCTTTAAGATGTCAGCGCACACTGTATTTCATCTTCAAAACCATAGAGACTCATGTTATAGAGCCACTGATACTGCATGACACATAGCTCATGCTCAAAACTGTATTCCACTGACAGCTACGTCATCACTTCATGATCCACACAAAAACTCAGACTTCTTTTTTTTTTTTTTATCACTCTTGTATATCCATCATTCCCCCACCCCCTGGTCCACTTCCACAGTAGTGACGTTCACAAGCGCTGCCCGCTGTGCGAGGTGATCTTCCCGCCGCACTTTGAGCAGCGCAGCTTCGAGCAGCACGTCGAGAGCCACTGGAAGGTGTGCCCCGTCTGCTCTGAGCAGTTCCCCCTCAACTGTCAGCAGCAGCTCTTCGAGAGGCACGTCCTAACGCACTTTGACGGCCACGTGCTCAACTTCGAGCAAATCGAATGAAGGGGTCCCGGCATACTGTATGGGCAAATGTGTGTCGTCAGCTATTAGGTCATTTTGACTGGAGTTGAGTTGATTTTTGTCGTTAACATAGAATCATTTGCACTTTTTTTTCTCTCTTTTGCAACCAGAAAGTTTAAGAGAATGTAGTCTACTTCTGAAAGGAAGCAGAGTTTGTACTGAGGCCACTAGTCCTCCAATTTATTTAGGTTTTTCTAGCGTAGCTTTCACAATCATTAACATTCAGGAATAGTGCCACAATCCTTTGGTTTTGGATCATCTTTTCTTCCTCCAAGGGATTAAATGCACAAATATATATTGTGTTCCAAACAAATTCACAGCCACAACGCTTGTGGAAGGAGGCTGAACTGGGACCCCGAAGGAAAGCATCTTAACGTCCCAATTCTTTTAACTTCTCTGAACACTCATACACTAAGTGAGAAATCATCCAAGGCAGTGAATCGTCCTTTATTTGTCCACAGAGTATGACAGTTTGTAAGACGCAAGAGATAAGCATAGAAATGCAGAGTGAATAGGAATATGTGACATTTTAAGAGTCGCCTGTGTGTGTACATAAAAGTGAAGAACTGTGTGCTGGAGATGAAATATTGTATGTATGAGATGGTTTTAAACAAAAACAGCACTACATTTTCATGTATCTGCACTAAATAAGGCTTTATTCTGAATGTACTGTACATAAATGAAAATAAGTATAAATTGTGGCGATACCTGTGAATTATGTCGTGAACCTGCCTCCTTTCATTGTTAACTCCCTCATATTTAAATAAAGACAGGACCAATGATGTTTTACTTCCTGGCGCGCACTTTCTGATCTTAGGTCGGGCGTACGAAGCTGTGCTTAGGAGATAACGCACCTCGTTTTAGGCAAACAGGTTGCTCGACATGGGGTTACGCTTTTGTTATGTATTTTCATGTTTTAAAGTCACAACTGTGAGGGGCGGGGGGGGGGATCACAGTCTGTTAGCCCTCATGACTGAATGTCATTTATGTGTGTCTTCACAGGGCTTCGTTTCCGCTTGTTTATTTAAATCATTCTGTGTTGTAATCAGGCTTAAAAAACAAAAACGCACACGCCTGCTAATCACAAGACAAGTCTGTGTATGTACGTCATGTGTCCGACGCAGCCCTTTTCATGTGAGAATGGTTTCAGTGTGTGCTGCAAAGATCTTTATGAATAAAGTCAGCTTGTCTCAGTGTATTCTGATGCTTTGCTCTTCATTTCTGGGATGAATAAGTAACGAACATGAGTCAGCGATATGGAGCTTTTTACTTTATTTTGCTTTTTTTTTTTTCAGTCATTTCCTGTTTACATTTAAGCAGCTTTTCTTTTTTTATATAGAAAGACAGTTTGACATCATTTACAAGTCACTCTGCTCAGAACCTGTTGTACCCCCCCATACAAAAAGGAAACATCGGTCTCCACGTTACATACGAAAATATAATTTAAAAGCACTTGACAACAGACGCACGTTACGATACATTCACTGTACACAGTATACTGAAGTTCCTCCCTCGTCCCCCTCCAGCACACATCCTCCGCTCCTCCTCTCCCACATGTGCAAGTGGCCCTCCCAAGTTTGAAGCAAGGATGTTTTTTACGAGTGTTTGACAGCTCAGCTTTCAGGCTGTCCCGGCAGAGAACGTTCTCTCCTGTGCTTGAAGGCCGGACTGAAGTGTCTCCTACCATCATCTCAGGCTAGCAGCTCCACAGATGTCCAAAGAAACTGGTTCGAGGTGGTTTAAAATAGGCCTGCATTTGTGCTTGTTTGTGTAGCAGCACACTTACTGAGGGTACATTAGTGTGGTGATCCTGTAGTCTGCCTTTTAATAAAAACACTATGTAATTAAAAAAATCCCCTTTTGCCAAACTGGAGGACTGGAGGGTGTGTGCATGTCAGCAATCACTGTACCTATCAAATGAACAGAGGGGAAAAAAAGAAGAAAAGAACCCTATGCTGCAAGCCTTGAGCGGAATCTAAACTTTTTGTACAATGAGGGAAATGACGTAATAAACAAATGTGTCTTGGCGAGTCGAAGTACTGCGCCGCTCTGCTCTTGCTCAGAATGATGAAATCCCAGTCGGGAGCAACGAGAAGCAAGCCAGCCAGCCAACCATCCTGCTCCATAGGAGTTGAACCAGCAGCCAGGCACAGAAACATGACACATCCGAGCAATGAGACACAGATTACAGTAATACTCTCTAGGCTGATGACTTGGATACTGCTGAAAACATACACATCTCTCACTCACTCACACACACAAAATGGACTGGAATGCTGTTGTCTACAGCGCACACACAAAAACGACACGTTGTAGATGGTAATCTCTTTCCAATACAAAATCCACCCTCTTCTTTCACACGCCTCAATACGACACAGAAAGCATGCGTGAAAAACATTCTTCTCATGTACATCCACTCTTTCTTTTTTTTGGAGGTGCAATGAATAAGAAAATCACTGCCACACGTTTGGTGCGACCTCCAGGGTGGAACCATTACAACTCTCTTCTCATCCACCTTCCTACCCCCCTCCCCTCACCCCCCCCCCATCAGGCACATGGTATGGTCAATGTTTGGCAGTGGAGAGCTGTTGGCAACGATCATGGAAAAACAAAACTACAAAGATCTTGGCAACTGGAATTCAGTATGCCGCTTAACCTACTTTCGCGGCTAAGCGTGTGGAACGCAGCTCTGGCACTGTGAATGAAGAAACGCTGGAGATAATGATGGCTTTCTGCAGGTACGCTGCAGATATGGATTGGGCCGTGTTCGAATATGTCCTCCAGGTGATGAACGATAAAATGACACACGAATTGGGTGTCAAACTGAAATGTGTATTAGCTCTTAATCTCTAGAACGTGTAAGGAAAAAAAAACTTGACTCTAAAGCCAGCCAGCTGTTTGACCTTTGACCTCTGAGGTGACAGGACTGGTCGCGTCAGCAAATAAGGAATGAAAGGAACACTTACTGATACATAGAAAATAAACACTGAATCTAAAACACTGACAAAAATATATAAAATAAAGCTTGAAAATAAAGTGTAACTATGTATATGCTCATGAATACTTTTATATATTTTTATGTACACATACATATCTGTCTATTGTTTATATATCAATATATCTATTAAAAGTATAACTTAACTCCAGCGCTTTCACCCCCCCCCCACACAAATGACCCTGAAGGCACAGATCTAAGCTCAGCTGGACTCTGCAGCTAACGGAAAAGGAGTGTAACAACTGCTGAGCTTACATCAGGACTAGAGGTCAACTTCATCCCGCTCAAAGCTGAGCGGGAGAAAGGCAGGGCTTGGTTGCACTTCCTGTTTCACACCTCCATCTTTTCTTTCTTTTTTTTCTCTTTTTTTTACTTTCGTATCATTTGTTTTTTTGTCTTTTCTTTCTGTTGTTTTTTACAGTTAGCACCTTATGTAAGTCAAACGATAGAAAAAAATAATGTGATAGCATATACGAATGTGCAAATGTACATCAATAAAAATACTACAAAGATAGTTTTTGTTTCCCAAAAAAATACAAGTGATATAGCATGGATAGAAAAAAATACTAATGTAATGCAAACAAAATCATGATTTAAAAAAAAAAAAAAAAGAAAACAACTTAAAGCATGCACTTGATCCTTTAGTGTATGTAGGATGGGTAAGGAAAGTCAGGACTTTGTTTAGGGGAAGCTGATTGGTGTGAGCGCAGGCTCTTAGCCTTGAATCTTGCGAAGGATCTCGGTGGAGACGGGCGGGTGGAAGTTGATGGTGTGGTGCCTCAGGCCCTGTGAGGTCTTGTAGCTTTTGCCACAGCGACACTTGAATGGTTTCCTCACACGAATCTGTGTGCGGTGGCCGTTCTTGGCGTGGTATTTGATACCGTTCACATTCTGAACAAAGAGGGTGCATGCAGAAATGAAGAAGAAAAATAGAGAAGGGCTACAATTACCACTTTTGATTACAAACAGCGTGTATCTATAAAACACCACAGCATTATTTCAGATTTTACAGACAGAATTCCAATGAAAATACATTTTACTATACATATGCTTCAGCCAACCTTGTTTTTTTTTTTAAAATACTTGTCACAACATAAGAGTGGCTGCAGCGAGTCGACTTTAACCCATCGCCACTTTTGTAACATTCGGGATGATTAAACATTGGAGATGTCAAGATTTTTTTAACCAATGACCGATTGGTAGCAGTTCAGTTATATCATCAGGTATACAGCTGAAAAACCCATGTGCACCACCTGTTTAAAACACTCAGTGTCCTTTAACTAACAAAACCAGAACATCAATGATCCAGAAGCTCATCCAGCTCGTGATGCATCGCAGTTAACAGGTTACTGCAATGTGTACAAGTACAAAAAGATGCTGATAGGTTTTTCTTCTTTTGTTCTTGGCTGGATGTACTGCATAAACTAATCAGAATTAAAATCCACTAGAGTACTCTCCTCCCTTATTTTCTAAGGAGCTAAAGTTTTGACACTGGATGCCCTTCCTCACGCAACCCTCCCCTTTATCCGGGCTTCAGATCAGCACTGGGAGCACACTTGAGATCCCCTGAGGTTGGGTTTGTGTCTCCTCTCACTCTCAACCTGGAGATCTTTTGCAGGGAAGGCCAATGTGTTAACTACTACACCACCAGAGCCACCAGAATTAAAATCCACTGAGAATTGCAAATGTGAACTTGACCTTAAACACAATTTGGGTGGAGACCCATTGTGTACAAGTTTCACTAAGATCTGAGCAATATTATAGGAGGAGTAGTGATTCTTGTGAATAGCAGACAGACAGATGGACAGACAGATGGATGCCTCGCTATGACACGCACTCATCTGTCCTTCTGCCAGATGAGCTAAAAACCAAATGCAACATGTCACCTTCTACTTTAAATATCAGTGGTTAGAGGTGCTGGTTTAGCTCACTGGGTTGAGCAGGCAACTCAATACCTACAACATATAAGTGGCCTGAGGGCATTTACTGCATGTCTTCCCTTGGTTTCTCTCCCTAGCTTTCTTGTCTTCTCTCCACTGTCCTAACAAAAGTTGAATTTCACTGACATCCTGTGGGGTCTGGTTGTTATATCACTGCTAGTCTCATCCTCTGTGAATGCCCCTCAACACCAAAGGTCGCTTTTCCCACACTGCTGTTTTTGTCTTAAGGGTATTAGAGAGAAATGTTCCCACACTGTCTATTAGTTAGGCAGCTCGGACAGTGAGAAAGTTGAATGAGGTTTTTGTTACCAGCTGTAAAAGAAAAAAGAAAAAATCAAGTGAAGCAGAAAATATTAATCACCCTCAGAATTTATAATGTGCTTTTTCAAACACATGTGATACCCAGACAAAAGCTCTAGTGTGGATATATTCAGAAGTGAAACCTCATGTCCTTTGGCTGCATTCCTGGAACTGACTGCTCCACCCTCAGGTTCAGCCTTACCTTGTATCTCTTTTTACACCCAGGGACAGGACAGGCGAACGGCTTTTCCTCGCCACCATTCATGCACATGGAGCTCAGGATGGACTCAGAGCTGATGGCGCTTTCTGTGGTCCACGACTCATCGCTGTCAGACTCCTCGTAGTCTACCTCCTCCTCATCATACTCACTGCCTAAAGGCATAATGGAGCCAAACAGAACAAAAAAACACTTGTCAACCCAGCTGAAAAATGGACAGGGACATCCCCAAGAGAATGCAACGCCTTGGGAATTTGTGAAACAGAAAACGATAAGTGACTTTTTTATTAACACATTACTCTGCATGCTGTCCCTGCTCAGATGCATGAGCGGCCCACATGTCACTGAAAGCACACAAGCCAGAAATGGTGTGAATGTGCTTCCGTGAGTCAAAATGTGGGGATTGGCACTGAGAAAGAGATCATTAAGTGGGAGTGATCCCCATTGCTCAGCCTGGAAAAAGTGCTTTGCTAAGTGCAGAACATTTTCCACTCACATGCATGCACGCACAAACACACACAACATTAGTGAAACACACACCCACAGACATAAAGGCCCACTGACCCCCCACCATCTCACAGGAAATGCTGCACCTCAGCATGAGGAAATGGATGGCACCCTGGCACATGTTGAAAGGGGGCGTGTGTGCATGTGTGTGTGTGTGTGTGTGTAGCCCTGCTGATGTGTAAGGCCAGACCTAACACTACGTTTGGAACCATTTGGGCTGGAATTGGACATCTGCTTCTGAGCTGTGCAACACACGGCCCCATGTGAACACACAGCATGACAGCTGCTATGTAATTAGCAGAGTGTTGACTGGTCTGCTCACTGCAGGAGCCACCATACCCAAGACACAAATAGCGCGCGCACGCGCGCGCGCCCACACACACACACACACACACACACACCGCAGCATATAGTGGCTGGATTCATGCTAATCCACTTTCCACTCTAGCAGCAGATTTTCCTTATGATTTAAAAATCTGAGCAATTATTACAATGAAAATGTCCAAACATATCCAGGAACAATGGTTAACGTTTACAGAGACATTGCAGGATATAAGATGAGCAGGCTTGCGCACTCCTAGCAGGTATTCTGTAGTTTTCACTTTGTGATGCAATCATTGGACAGCTATGAAATAAGCTGCATTCCATTTGCGTTACAAATACCTTCACTCGCTCTTCAGCACGCTGTCTGAATTTGATGAATATGCTTCCGATGTTTTTTTCTCTCAGTGTCAGCAGGGTTAAATTGCCTTAGTCAGTTTCAACATCTCTGTTCCCACCACACATAAACGCAATTAATCTTTCTGCCTTTCAATCATACATTTGAACACACACACACACACACACACACACACACACACACACACACACACACACACACACACACACACACACACACACACACACACACACACCCCACCCGTCATACCTGTAGGTGTGCTGCTGCGGAATGAGGAGGAAGGGGTGATGGGGGGCGTGACGGGAGGCGTCAGGTTACCGCTGGTGTGGCGGGGTGGTGTGGCCGTGCTGTTCCTGGACACTCCGCCGGTGATGGACAGAGATAACTTGGGTGTTGCCTTCTTCTTCATGGTCTCCTGCTCCCGGCGTGCTGCATCTGTCATGAACCTGATGTCGCACAAGATCAATAAATCATTTTATTAGGTTACTGTTCAGTCCAATTTCTTGGTATTAATCGGTGGAAACATCTCATCCCTGCATGTAATACAAATTGTCCGTGTGACAACTATGTTCTCGTCAGCAGAACGGCTTATAAATAGAAGCAATGCTGGTTAAACAAATGCTACCATCTATCCATTCATCTATTTTCTTCCACTTATCCAAATCAGGATGGCCAGGGGGCTGGAGCCTATCCCAACTGCCAATAGAGCAAAATAATAATAATAATTTAAAAGAAAATTTTTTACAATTTTTAACATCTTAATTTGAAAGGTATTTTAAGTTTATTACAACTTTGGTAACTGTTGTAGTTTTGTCCTCTTTCTGATAAAGCCACAGTCACACAGGCCTAGAGACTGGTGACTGTGGCTTATCCTGATTTGAGCTTTCTAACATGTGGTTGCATTTGTATTGCTTATTCAGCCCCAAAAAAACAGGAGCAAGTGTGCATGAAAACACTGCGGGTGGGTTACATATTTGAATTCCCAGGAGAATTTTTCCCATCCGCTTGGGAAAAATGAGTATTCCCCATCTGGTTACGAGTGGTTGCTGGCAGTCACTGTGAAACTGGCTGGAAAGAGGTATACAGTGCAGCACCAAAATCCTCCTAATGATTGCTTTAGTCGTTTGCCGCCGTTCCCTATAGTTTGCATGGTAGGCGTAAACCTTAGCAACTAGAATTTGCCAAAGGGTCGCCGACTGGTCTCTAGGTCTGTGCAACTGAGGCCTAACAACTCACGATTTGCTTGTGCTTAGGTGAAATGATACCTTAAAACAATAGTTCACACGCTTTTTAAGCTGATGTACTGCCACAGATGGAGGCACGTCATATGTTACAGCGTAGGGTTCAGAGGGGATTTCTGGTTACGTAGGTAGGACCGATGCAGAACTCTAATTCAGGCCTTATTAGATCGAGTGATAAATCTTTTTGCATATAAACCAGAAGAGTTACACTTACATGTCACGCATTCAACATGTCCCTGAGCATTGTGTCCTTCCACTAATGGTTTTGCAGAATTCACGTAAAAAGCGTACACAACAAAAACATTATAATCCAGATATTTTATTTGTCCGATCAGCTGCTAAAACCACTCCCTTCATTCGAATATCCATCATCACTTTGTCAGCATGACAAGGTCTCGCACAGCTCCTGGGATTTTAGCCCAAAATTGTCCTTTGAGCTCCCTTTATCGTTTTCTTCCCCCTCGCATTCACGCTGGTCGCCATTTTGCCTTCTGTAGCCCCACGAAATCAAGTGTGAACAGGACCGTTGTGAGATCGCACATTGTGAACGAAAATGGCCGTGCCCGGTGTCAGATTGCAAACGGCAGTGAAATAATACTATAGTGCAGTGATCTAGCCAAAGGGGAAAAAAAAAAAATTGCAGGTATCGGCGATGGGGCAGAGTACGCGGGGTGCGCGCCCATTTGCTAACTGCAGTGATCGAAGAGTTCCAATAGTTAAATTCTCGGCCCGGCCTCAGCATGGTGCAGTGCCGGGCAATCAACCGGCTGGCTAGAACCTTGCACAAAATAAACTTTTACAATGTTTTCAGAGCACCTACGTAGGCCGGGCCCTTCGAAGGATGCAGCCCCTGAATTTGAACACACCCACTGAACAGTTTATGCTACCATTAGCCACTTACTGCAATCGCTAATCTATGCGTTTCGCTATCAGTTTCAACTGCAAGCCATACTTTCAATTAATCATTTCCAACTTTTAATTCCTAACTTTAACTTCTTTTTGCAACTGTTTACTTTATAATTGTTTATCCATACCATTAGCAGACAAATTAAACTGCTTATTCATGCTTATGGCAGTTCAAACGTCTTAAACAAATTCAACTATTAGCTAGTCATATTAACCATTATTCCCTTGTTTTTTGTTATTAATTTTTCATTTAACAGCGTATACATTCTTCTACCTGTCTTTGTACTGCTTATTCAGCTTTTAAATGAAATTTAATTTCATTTATTTGTATTTTTATTCTTTCCCTGTAAGTTTCTATCCTTGTTACCTCTGTTGACTGCAAAAGTACCCCTGGGGATACTTGTAACCTGGGCTGGGAATCGCTGCCTTAATAAAACCCTATTTAGTTTATTATTATTTATAATTCCTTTTTTAAATTCTGTTTCGTACCCTTACTTGAGCTTTCTAACATGCGGTGTTATAATAATATTACTGTTACTGTTACTGTGAGAAGGTCCGTGGTGTGAGAAGACACAGCCGAGCTGCTGAATGAACTCGTCCCTTAAATATTCTGTCAAAACATGTACAGTAAATACAAATGACATTTACAGCCTCGCCACTTGAACAATTATCACAGAAAACAAACCTCTCTCTTTCATTCCACCATTATCTCTCTCAGTGTTACATCTTGTAGGGATTTAACGAGGCATTTAGTGGGACGTGACACATCGGTTCACCACACACAAACACACACATGCCGTAATCCTCTGGCTGCACAGGGAGTCAGAAGTGATTGTCTTGTGCGGTTTTCTGTGCTGGCCTGTGGATGAGTCACTGCTGTGGGTATGGGAAAAGTCAGTCATTGGAGATATTCTCCGCAAGCCACATATACACACACTCACACGCACATAAACTTTCACTGGTGGAACAATGGTGCCCTCTGTAGACGGATGCTTTTGAGCGTGTCTGAAATGTATGTGACTGTGTGCACATTACCTGTTGATGTAGCTTAGGGCCAGGTAAGTGGGCTGCTGTTGCTCCTGCTTCTCCAGAACCCTCGGATCAGTGTCTAAGAGAGAAGGAGACATTCAGATTAATCACCACTCCCTGTGGAGGGAAAATGTTCTGTGAATACTCCAAGTATGTAGCTGACTCACACATGTATTCTTTCTGCCAGACAGGCTGATAGATTACTAGATGTGTCTCACACTGCGTTCACTGTATTAGTCTTAATGTGTGGCACCCTGCAGATAAATTTCAGATACTTTCATAAACGGCACGTTATTACACCAGAACCAAGCCCTATCTAATTTACAACCAATGCCTTTGCTGAAGTGACCCAAGACTGCTTAATCGTTGCCGGAGGGGGGATGTGGTAAAGAAAAAAATTACTTGAGGGTAAAGGATGTGATGAATGTACACAGTGTATGAGTTGAGGAGTATACACAGGCTTTTTCCAGATGACTTGCTAAGTCAGTAATGCTACAGTTGGCAACTTCCACTGCCCCAGGCAAGCAGTGTGCACTTCAAAGTCCCATCTCCCACCCCCAGGAAAACAAGAGCAAGTGTCCATGAAAACACTACGGGTGGGTTACATCTGTGAACTACCAGTGCCATCAAGTGTTCAACGCAGGAATGTTCAGAAAGAGCTTTAAAAAAAAACCAAAAACAGTAGACTTATGCCAAGCCATCTATGTCTGCGTGAGTGTATGCACAAGCAGGCATAATTGCAGCAGCATATTTAATAGCTAGCAGATGTATTTCAATTTAGATCCAAGGACTGGATCATCTCTGTGTAAAAATTAACAACACACTCCTGGATGCTTCCAACTGATCCCAAGTGTGTGTGTGTGTGTGTGTGTGTGTGTTGGCCTTCTCGGCTCTTCGGTTTTTAGGCTTTCACACCTCATAATTAAACAAAGAATGCAGACTTCCCACCGTGCAGGAGGAACACTAAGGAGACCAGCAAACAAGAAAACAACAGAGAAAGAAAAAGAAAATGTTCGCTTCATCTGCTGCTGCCATACAAAACAAAGTCCTATACATGTGACGTTCAGAATAAAAATACTAGGCAAAAGGGAACAAGGGTAGCAAGAGTACATACCCAGGTGGTCTACAGAGGTGGTCTCTGATAGTCTTTTATAGCTGAGACTTAATAATCCTACCTGTTGCTCAGATGTAGAGACCAGAGCTCTCTGTGCACACATAAGCATGCACAAACATACACAAGCACACAGCTAAACCTACATCGCTAAGTTGCAAGGCATGTTTTCAGTGAGAGATAGCAGCATCTTTAAATCTGGCCTTTCTGAAACCACTAAGTGGGCTAAACAACACTGGAGGAAATCTACTAAAACAAAATCTATATGTGCACTGAGATAAAACAAAGAAGGAATGACTAAGGAGTTTGGCTTAGGATATTTAGATGAAAAATAAAATGACAAAGTTATTGTGTGAATGTGGATTTTACCAAAAGAGTTTTTTAAAAAAATCCAAGAGCCCACAGTGGCATCTTCAGATTACTTGTCCATGTCCACCTATACTCAATATGCAAAACACTTCTGAGAAGCCGTGGACGTGACAAGTTTTTGATGATCAACTAATTCATGCTATCTTTTGAAAATATTGAATCTGAGTCAAACTTCTACAGTCGCAAGGAAAACTTTGTGAACCTTTTGGAATTACCAGGAATTCAATGATCCTTATAAATCATAAAATGTCCCATTTTAGAACAAACAAAACTCAAACTAAACTAATAACTAAAGTCTAACCGGTTTATTGGCAGGCCGAAAGTACTGGCCACTAATAGGAGAAGAAGAGACGGGAGAAACACTTCAATAATATTATGAGTGTTGATGCTGCATAGTAAATAAATGGCTACACATAATAAGCATTATGGAAATCTGTTCAGCCAATATATCAGATTAGCAGATTTATAGATCACCAAATATCAGTCTTAAAAATCCTGTATTGGTCAGGCTCTACTAACAACAGGCAAACACTTACACTTTTCGTGCCTTCATTCAACACACTGGGTACCAGCTTCTCCAGCAGCTACTGGAAGTCAGGTGTTCCAATTAAAGAGACAGGACTGGAAGTCTGGGAAGCAGTTTGAGATTTCCCTTTAAAAATTAAGCCTGTTCTAATGTAGTCTGCTCATCTCAAGAATGACTGGCCAGTCTGAACTAGGGGTGGGCAATTCATTTTCCCACCTCTGGTCTGAAGACCTCACAAGAAAAAGCATTTCAGAGATCCTCACACCTGAGAGTGGGTGTCTTGCAAATGTCACACCTACATCAAAGACGTGAAAACACAACCCAGGGGCGGCAACAAAACACCTGCAGAAATCTCGACAACTGCAATCTTGATTTATGTCTGCCAGAAAAATAGCAGGACACCCACCACTGCCTCTCTCCCCCTTCAAAAAAAAGTGTCAAGTTTGCAGATGAAAAGTTGGCAATATCTTATAGGCAGATGTGGCAAACATTAAACTGCACTCCAACATCAAAAAACCGTAACAGTCAAGCATGGTGGAGGAAGCATCATGGTTTCCAGCTGGTTTGCCACATTACAGCCTTGATGTCAGTCATTAAAGGATGAATTCAAAGCTGTATCGAAACATTTTACAGCAGAGTGTCAGAACTGAAGCTTGGGAGAGGGTCAACAACACAGTGACCCAAAGGACACGAGTAAACCAACAATGGTTTTAAAAAAAAAGAAGGAACTTTAAGTGTTTTAACGGCCAAGTCAGTGACCTTAAGTCAACTGAGATGTTGTGGCTAACCCGAAGAGGGCTGTCCAATCATGAGTTTTATAGTGAGGAGTGGTCTAAAATCCCCCCTCTTCACTGTGTCACTTAATTTTAAAGTTAATTTACTTCAATCAGCCTTATACTGTGTTATACTGTTATAATGTGTTCAATAAAGAAAGGAAAAACACAACTGTTTAAGTGTTTTTAGTTTAGTCAGACTAACTGTGTTTATAATGGTCACTCAGATATAGATCAGGCCACAGTTTATAAATAATCGATGCAGAAATTCTGCTAATTCCACAGTTTTCTTACAGTATATAGCAGGATAGGACAGACTCGGATGATTAACTGTGGCTAGAAACATCAGCTGAAGGCAGTTAAATGTCAGAATGGTACAAATGTGAGAGGAAGAAAATGCCAGAGTTAATAACTTGGGATGTTCAAGGAGCTGAGGACTGTGGATGAGGTAAGTGTGTGTAGAGAAGGGGGAGGGGTGTTGGTGGAAATGGAGTAAGCCAGGTGCAGAGAGCGAGAACTGCAGTAAATGTTAGCCGGTTTTACAACTTCCACTCGCCAAGCTAGACAGAAAGCGAACATGCTGCTGATCCTGCTGCTACGGCCGGACGAAGACCCGCACAAGCACACCCAGTAAGCTACATACATATATATTAATTTTTGCTTACTGAATCCCAAAGCTTCCAATTTCAAACGTACAGTATTTTAGCAGCTAATGTATATGTATGTCTATATATATTTATAATTCAATGCACGTTTGCCACATGTTGTTTTGTTTGATTTGTTTCAATGTATCACCAGTGTGTAAATACCCTAGTTATTAAAAGCTGTGCCCAATCAACAGCCATTCATTTCACAACACACACACACATCCATCTCTCGCAAACAGCACACTGCTGCCACCTGCTGAACACAGTCTGTTTGCATGTGCTCACATGCACAAGCCCACTGTGCACAGGTCTGTCTCTCTTTACGGGTGTATGTGCTGAAACCAGGCCAAGAATGCATAGCTTGTTATGCAGCCTGCTAATTAAGCCTCAGAGAGCATTTTAACGCGTTTCTAAAGCAGCAGGCAACCGGATGGAGGGAAAGGAGAGGAGAAGAGAGGAAGAGGAATGGGAGCAGAGAGAGGGGGATATGGGTGGAGGGAAAGGCAAACTTCTCTGTAATTATGCTTCTCAGTGCTTGGCGGGGCACTCAGACCGTGTGACTTCCGAAAGACGGTGTGTGTGTGTGTGTGTGTGTACAGCTAAAAGCGAGGGTCTGCAGTTTCCAGTTTGGGATGCCAATCCAGTAACTACTTCGCTACACCCCGACAGGTCATGCAGGAAGTACGGTGAACACAGTCTCTCACATGCACAAGCATGCACCCCTTCCCTTCACACCTCTCCCAGGGGTGGGATGGGAAATGACCTGACAACTAAAAAAAGAAAAAACAGCTAAAATCCTTTTAATACATACATACCAAAATGCATTAATACAAACAAAAAAAAAAGATAAAATCACACACATAGCTGAAATCATCAGTCTAACATAGAAACAATGTCCCAAAAATAATTACAATGTAAAATAAAAATGCAAAGAAAAAAAAAATTGTCTACCGATCAATTAGCTTCTCAACACATGACCTATTGGCAAATATTTCGTTATATCTGAAATATTCAACTTACTCTGTATTCAATAAGCAACATTGTTAAAATTCACTGCTAACTAATTATCAGCATTCTTCAGCAGAGTCTATATCGTGTTACAAGACAGTACTTGGAGCTCAAACTTTAACTCCAAATGCAGACCAAAAAAAAAGGACTCATGTAAAGTCTGTCTAAAGAAAGCTGGTCTATTTGGGATTTCCCTGTACTGAGCTCACACCTGTATTTTGACTTTCATAACCTTCTCCTTCAAATCTCTTTCCCCACTTTTAATCTCTATTTGCCTCCCCCCCCTGTTCCTTTTTGCTGAGGTAAGGGGCAGGTACGTGCTTGTGCAGGTGAGAATGCTGCCCCTGTGCACGCAGGCAGAGAGGCATGACATCATGACATTCCTCAGACCTTACCTACACTCCCAGCACAACAAAAGTACCACACTAAACACAATCCACCTAACCCCACTTCCTTATGGCATTCAGCTGTTATCTAAACAGTGTGGGCATGTCATTGGTAGGCTGCTACCCTTTATTCTAGGATGAGATCAGCGTTGAAGACCCACACATTAGCCAGGTTTCTCACGGACAGGATCATGGCACGCTCATCTGGTCTGCTTGCTGCCAGTTATTGTGTGTCAGACGAGGCAGAGATCCAAAAAAAGATGCACAAGATAACGGAGTTGAACAGTGGTCCAAACCTGAGGCAGAAAACTAGGAGTGCTCTGGCCATGTGGCACACGAGCGGCACAACCACAAGAGGGCAGCACAGCCTGCCGCAAAAACTAAATGTTTCCAGCAGAGGCCTACACTGATTTTCCACGCCTGACTTGAGTCCCACTGACTCACTTTTTAACATTACTAACATCACATATCACAAGCTTTTTGTTGCACTGCAAGAACGAGCATGATTATGGCAATCTGTCATCTCTGAACCCTGAAAAGTCTTATCTGAAGTCTGAGGTTAGGAGGATCAAATTACCTCGTCCTTCAATTGATTATTGATCACACGCCACTGCACTAATTCAAAACTGAAGGGAAGTCAAAGCCAAATGCCACTCGCTTCCCTACCCCCCACACTCTCCCCGCAATCCCCTCTATGTGTCACTCTAATCCCTGTGGTAACTGATCTGAAAGCACTATTGATTAGACTCTTTATATCTGTGGTACCTCTGATAACCAGCCATGGTATAAAGCGACACGGGGGCAATTCATTAATCCAGGATATCTGACTGGTAAACCACCATTCTGCTCATCTGACAGTTAGGGTCAAAGGTCAGGCTAAGAGCCAGATGGGGCATACATCACTCAGTGTCTGTGGTGTCTGGGTTGTTGGACTGGGAAAGCTAAATGAATCCCCTGCATTTCTGTAGGGACACAGTGTTTGATTTCTCCCACTCTTGAGTTTACTTGGAAGTGATCCACGGTGCATACGGGTAAGATGAAGAGCAACCCACCCTGCTCCTAAGTCACCACACCAGCAAACACCACACCAGCTACATCACTCCTGTTCACGTTGGGTGTCCTCAACACAGCTGGTTGCTCGACACCACTCCTTGTCAGAGAGACAGCAGGTGTGCAATAACTCAGCCAGTATACTGCCCCTAACCCCTTTAGGGACTGCCAGTTGCCATGGAGACTGGCTCAATGAAGCATCTATGTAACCCCATCGCTCCCTCCCTTCACACAGCCTCATGAGGATGGATACACGCCACAAATAATGATTAGCCAACATCAGATTTCTGAGTGATTCAGAGGTGCCTAAATGCATCTATAGTCTATCTCTTATGGTGGATTATAGTTTCATCTACCAGGAAGCGTCATGCTGTGTTTAGGTAAAAGTGACAGTTTATTCTGTTCTTTAAAATCTGTCTCCAGGCAATAGGAGGAAGGCACTCCCTTATCAAAAATGCTAATGACTTTATTTATAATTTAATTAATGTGTATGCAAAGCCGGGTATTTCTGCATTTTATTAGCTCAACAATGCACTTAACACATCTATTTTTCTTCCATTTTTGAGAATCCACATGCATTGCTGCTAAAAAGTTATTGACTGTTCCAATTACCACTTAATTAAAAAGAAAATACATATTTCGGTCTAAACCAGAGTGTTTCCTCTGCAACTGTTGTGCTTCTTATGTTAAATGGTGGGTAAACTGATTACTAGTCTATTTATACGTGGCAGGGGACAGTCATCAGTGTTTACTGTCAGATCAAAATCTAATAATGGGTGCAACAAGTCGAAGCTTGTACTTGTGGAAGAAAATCTGATTATGTCGCTGCACGTCTGCTACAACTTCAGCTGATTGAGTGCCAGTTGGGAATTAGACACCAAAAATATGAAGGAGGAGAGGAAAACGTGATGCCTTCAGAAACGTGACAGTCAAGACTTTACAGCAGCTCAAATACACAAGCCGTGCGAAGAGGAGCCACGGCTGCACTGCGTCAGGCCTGGAAATGTAAACACTCCTCAGCAACGCTAGCTGTAAAACCGCTGTCTGATCGGGATGCTAGTTCCACCTATGAGACCTACGCGGCCCTCCTAGTCGAGTTACCGCTGCAAAGGTAACTACCGCAGCTAATAATAAAACAAGCCGGCCGCGAGTATCACAGAAAGCATAGTCCCCCCCCACACACACACACAGAAAAATATTAAAGTCCAAGTTGGTAATTACTCCTACTCCGACGAGCCTCGACGGAGAGCGAGAAGCAGGAATAGCGGAATGCAGAGCTGAGCCTATCTGCGTTTAGCTAGCTAGCTAGAGGGGGAGGTAGGGGGGGGGGTAGCTAGTGCCAGCTAGCTGTCTAGTTCTCTCTCCCCCTCTGGCCCCACTCACCGATGTGATTGTCCTCGATGTGGACGATGAGCTCGGCGAGAGACTCGAACTGGAGACCGCAGCCCCCGAACCTGCAGGAATTGGAGAAGAACGAAGCAGCGGCGATGCCCGTCATGTTTACGGCGCTGGTGCATTCACCGGGCGGAGAGGGGGGTGGGGAGGTCCGGGAGCCGGGGGTGGTGAACGAGGAGGCAGAGGCTTCGGGTCCGGGGTAGGAGCGGGGCAGAGCAGCGGAGCAGCGGAGCAGACACCGGGCAGCCAGACAGGACAGCGGCGAACGCAGCTGGGAGGCAGGCGCGACGGAGGGGGCGGTGAGAGGAGGAGGAGGAAGGGTGGTTGGTGGCATACGTCACGACCTGCCTACCTGTTGGTATCATGTGTGAGCCCGCACTCACTGCGGAATGATATCACAAATCACAAGTCAAATCTGGGCACATATGCATGCGTTGTATACACATTATGCCAACCACGCAGGTAGAGCAAAATAAAACAGTCTGATTTCGCTCTCTTTTTATGGTAGATTTTTATAAGACCTCATAGTAGCTGGAAATTTACTGTTTGGCCCAAATGTATATAAAAGAAATACAATCCCAATTCTCCCAAAAACTGTGTAAAATGTAAATAAAAATGCAATGATGCAATGATTTGTAAATCTCATAAACCAATATTTTATTCACAGTTGAACACATAGAACATATTATATATACACTGAGTAAATATACAATTTCAAGAAAATGTAATAGCTCATTTTAAATTTGATGGTAGCAACACCTCTCGAAAAAGTTTGGACTATTGAGGCGAGCGATTGCTGGACTTTTCTGATAGAGGATTCTAGCTGCTCGACAGTCCTGAGTCTTCTTTGTCATATTTTTGATTTCAAGAATTCCCACATTTTTTCAATTTTGCTTTGAAGCCATGCTGTTGTAATAGATCCAGTATGCAATTTTGCATTGTCTTGCTGAAATATCAAGGCACATTTTGCTCTAAAACCATTCAGCACTGATGATGTCTTTCCAGATGTGCAAGCTGCCAGTTCTGTAGGCACTGATGCACCACACCATCACCCCCATACAATCAGAGATGCAGGTGTTGGAACTAAGCGCATGCAGTGATTTCCATGACAGAATCATCCCTGTTTTTAATGCAGAGCTGCCCGAGGGCCTGAAGATCATGGGCATTCAGTATTTTCAGCCTTGTCCCTTGCGCACAGAAACTCTGCCTCTCTAAGGTGTTCTTTTAATACCCACTCATGTCACTGACCTGTTGCCAGTTAACCTAATAAGTTGCAAATTTTTCCCCCAGCTACTTCTTTTCAGTACCACTGACTTTCCCTGTCTTCTGTTGCTGCCCTCTCAACTTTTTGTGCCGACCGGTGTATCCCTGCTGTAAAACACAAAGACAGAGCGACATCTGAAATATCACAGTTATGGTTTAAACAGTTTTTATGATATAAAATGAGACTGCGCAAGTCATAAAAACAAACTTCCGCTTCTATTTATGCTTGTGAGAAGTTTATCCTTCACATGATCAGTGCCAAACTTTTAAATGGCACAGTTTGTGTGTTTGTTTTGTAAGTCAGATATTAAAATTTCCGACTGCCTCTCAGCATAATGTGTCCACATTACCCCATACAAATATATTTGTATTTTATAACATATTGATATAGAGCCGCAAAACTCTCTGACATACAGTTTGCCTATTAGAGATGCAAAGAATGTAATGGTGCACAGGCAGTATTTAAAAAAAACAAAACAGAAAAGGTTATGGCAGCTATTATATTTGCTTCTGGTGAACAGAATCATCTGGAATCAGAAGGAACCTGAATAACTTATAAAGAGAATAGATTGTGACTTTTTTATGTCTTCATAATGGTAAATACCTGTCTCCAAGTATTTACTTTAGCAGTGTGCTCAGCGTGCATAAGTGCTGTATTTCTTTTTTTAATGTATTTTATGCTGTACATAATCCCTTTAAAATGTGTATAAAATGTGCTTTAAAAATACCTCCCTTGCCTTGTTATTTATCTTTAATGGAACTGATTCACTTAATGCCACATCATGGACTGAAGGCAGCACCTTACATGTTTCAAAACCATGTCAGCACTTTGGTTTGAAGGTGCTTCAAAAGATGACAGCATGTAAGGTGTGTGTATGTATAATGATATGCATAAGTCTTTGACAACAGAATCTATGACATCCATAAAGTTTAGTGATTAATGTTACCCTATAATGGGCTCAGTGATGAGAGGAGTACCATGTAGCTTTGTGTATGTGTGCAGCTCCCAGAGAGGAGAATGTCCTTAAATCACTGGAGTTGGCTAACCAGAGCCGGCTGGCCTGTGTTGGACCTGTTAATCGAGCGTTAAAATGGACTGTCATAAACCTGGCCAGTGACTTCAGCAAACAACCTTAAGACCCGGGAACACGCTTTTTCTTTTCCTGACTGCTCTCTGTCTACCCAACCATATGAGACGCAGTAACTCAAGCACAAAATATGAAATACACTTCGATTCTCCCCTACAACCACCTTTGGATGCAAACACGCCAAAGTCGGTGGCGTCACCAGTGCGGATGCACACACACATGTACAGTACATGTATTTGGTGACCTCATCATCCTAACACAGATGTTCTCTCTTACACACAAGCACTCAGAAACACACTCGGCATAAACACACTCATTACGCACACATGGTGTATCAGAACTGTGACAGTGACGCAGTTCCTAACACCATTACGCAAATGAGAAGTGGTAGCATGTGTTGTGAAAAAGGCAAGGGAGAAAGGGAGATACACGGGGAGAGTTTATGGTGCATGACATCACCTGATGTGAGGTCTGTGGGTGGTGCAGAATCTTAGGTTACAGTTTGGGATTTGGAATTACCAGCTCCTCTTTTTTTTCTTTCTTTTTTTTTGCCGGAAACAAACAGCCAAACGAGTGTGGCGACTAACACACAACACAGTTTGCAAACTAAATATGCACATAACAAACACAGACATATACACACACTCTCTCTCACACACACACACACACTAGGGGTCTGTTCCTACGGTATGTTGACCTACATGTGAGGGCTGGGTTGCATGTAAATTTAACTCACTTCATTACATAATCAGATCTCTGCAACTTGCATACTTGGATGCATTTTAAAGTATCTGTTACCGGTTAGCTAGTTTTTTTTAAGTATAACAAACAGAAATAGCCAGGAATCACATGCATCACATCAACAGATTTTGTCAGCAAAGCCAGATGTGTAATGTAGCCAAAGTGAGGATTAAGCAAGGTGGAGATGAAGGTCAGTAAGTTTGTTTTAACTTTAACCTGAAACACCATATTTTTTTCAGACAGGGTGACATCAGGCTCTGAGCAGGCAGCTCTCTAAAGCTCCCAGACTGGCTGTTAAAAGCCAAGCCGGGGTGAAGATGCCAGATGGTAATGGCTGGTAGAGCCCCTGAGTTATGGAGGTAGCTGTAATCTCACTGGCATTGTCTGCTCCAGGGCACCAGCCAGAGACTTCCTGGCTGCCGTCATACAGTTTTTAGTCTGACCGTGCACTCTTCATGGGCAAGTACATCTGCTGTAAAACATCCCTTATCTTCACTGAAAAACAAAACTCCGTGACTCATGTTCACATGGGGGAGAGGAGCTCAAAACACAGAATGACATCATCACAACTTCCTATTTCTACTTGTTGCCGGGGTGATGAGAATTTGCATACTGTAAGTGATTGGTGGATGATGAGTCAGTAGGGTTTGGTCCTATTTTGCAATTTAACTATAACAAGAATCCCCCTGTTCAGTTCCAGCCTGGCTGGAGCACCGGAAAAGCTGACCAAACATGGTTAAGCTGATGTTAATGATCTGTTGTGTTTTTGTTTTGATGGGATCTTTTTTAAAAAATAAAACTGGGCAATTTTTTGTTGGTAATTTTACTAATAAGTGTTAAATATGCATCACCCTAAAATACTAAAACCTTGACAAATGATTCATACACTCCTGCAGAGTAACTTTTGAAACAGTTCTATGGATAGATAGAGTACAAGTCTCTTCCCTGATAATCATCTATGACATCATATCACCAACAAAATGGCTTCCACTATATATATATATATATATATATATATATATATATATATATATATATATATATATATATATATATATATATATATATATTTACTTATTATAGGATGTTATATTGTGGGAGACATAAACTGGACAGGAAACTCGCATTTTCAAAATAAAAGCTTTAAAGGGCGTTATCAAGATGCTTTGAATTTTTCAAAAATAAAAGCCTCCTTATACTTGCCGAAAATTAACACGATGCTCAGAATTGTGTCAGGTTTTCAAAATAAAAGTCCTCAACCAGTTATAGCAGTTTATCAGCATGTCTAAAGCTGGCCAGATTTTCAAAATAAAGCATACTATAGACTTATTTTGAACTTTTACTGTATAAGTGTGAGGGTTTGCACATTCGCCTAACAAGCGAAAGATACACGCCTGGATCTCGGGAGGAGACACAAATCCCTTTGGGGTTGCTTCAGGAAGGAAATCCTGCGTAAAAACTCTGCCAAATCAGATATGTAGAGCTACCCACTGTGGCGACCCCTTGTGAATAAGAGAGCAGCTGAAAGTAGCTACTGTGTAAGTACCAACTGCTATTTCCCCTGAGCTTTTTAAGCCAGTCACTATTCACCTTTTTAACACCAAGTAACAGCCGAGTCCGGCAGAGGACAGTACAAAGACCCTAAGAGTGACTAATAAGGGTCCTGTTCCTTAATGGGAGACCAGTAGGTTTTAAAAAACCCACTCTGCACCAGACACTGCAACAGGCTTTGGCAACAATCTCAGACAGTTTCTCCTGAAATTGCATAGTCTAGTTGGTTTTCTTATTCTGACGTTAAGTAGAGTCACAACTGTCATTTTATAATAATAATAATAATAATAATAATAATAATAATAATTATTATTATTATTATTATTATTATTATTATTATTATTATTAAGATACTTTGGGTAAAGGCAGTATGTGCTTAAAGTCTGAGATCACTTTAATGTTCTCATAGTTTTATTTCAGGGAAATTGTCTAATATCGTCTAAAGTTTTTAAATAAACCTGGAGGCTCTTGCTCATTTAGACACATAAACTTGATACAGACGCTGGAACGTCTCGTTTCAGACACACACCAAAAGTGGGGACAGAAAAAAAAACACCCACTTAACTGGGTCTCATCCGCCCACCCGGTCTGCCCCGTGTCCCGTCACGTTGCTGTTGGTGCGTCCGCTCGGTGGGTCTGTCAGTGAGTCTGGTCCAGCACCACGCTGCCGCTGTTCCGTCCCGTCCCCCTTAGCGCGTCGTAGCCCCGCCCCCCTCAATCCCTCTCTCCGTACGGGACCGCAATGATTTAGAAGTTCAGGAATCCCACGTGACGTCACCGGGAGGGTGATGTAATGCTTCTGTAAATAGAACGTATTGTAATCTCGCTCCAGTCCAACGTGGTTCCTCTCTGGAGCGCCGCTCGTCCCTCTCTACTTGTAGGTAAGTCTTTTACTTTCATTCACAAAACTTTTTAGCTCCGCGGCAACCGCTCCCCTGACGTCGACCGCGCTCTGCCGAAATTTCCCGTGTACATTTATTCATTTAATTATTTATTTTGTTTTTAATTTTTTAACGGTCTAAAGAAAAAAAAAGTTGACGGCGGAACTTTTTAGCGAGCTGTCCCGGTGAAGTCTCCTCACCAAGTGGAAAGGTTGAGCTCCCCTGTCTATTTGGGGGGTGTGACAGCACTCTCTGTACAGCTGTGCCGGGCTTGTTTATGAGTTGAACAGGTTCCTTTACGGAGCGGTAGGAGGAAAAAGACGACACACGCACACATTCGCACAAATACCGGTCATGTTCTTGAGACACAGGCAGTGACCGTCCGGAGGATTTTCTGGTCAGAACCGCAATTTAATTTGAGCTGAATGACCTCCATGCCTTCTGCTGTCATGATTCATCCATCAGATACGGGGACTTGAAGAAATAGTGAGTGACTGCAGCTGGCACCTTTTGTTATTTTATTAATGCTTACTGAGCACAGATGATATTAAAAGTTGTGTATTTCCCGGGACTCATAGCCACTGAGCGTGAGTGTAGACCAAGGACAGTTAAAAAATGAGGCGGGAAAACTTTTTTTTCTTCTTGTCAGCATAAATCTGTCTTAAACTGGCAGTATGTTGTCTGGTCTGTTGTTGGGTTTATCCGTTAAAGATGACGTCATGGCGCATTGATGTAGCCGCTCTGACAGAAGGTTTTGCTGGAAATATGCTGAGTCTGCTAATCTTGTACAAGTGCTGAGAGAGGGGCAGAGATGTAAACTAGATGCTTAAAATTTTACATTTCTATAAAATATCAGGTTATGAAACACTGCCAGAAGGGCTTATGCAGTACTGTATTCTGTTGATTGCGGCACACTGTTGCACTGTTACATACTGTTGACACATAACACTCCACCACTTAGAAACCTGCTTTCTTTATTGGCTGATAATGCTGAATATTATGAATACTTGGCTCAATCTCCGATCTATCTGTAATTTTGCTGTTGTGATCACCTAGTTACCGGTTTATTTTCAAACACACAAGCACATACACACACACACCTATGAAGTCACCTCTACTTGCCTGGGGTTGGAAAATGGGGGCTGAGGCAGGTTCAAACCTGTCACGAGTAGGCCTGAAGTGCAGCCCTCCCTTCACAGCCTCCCACCCTCATTCCTTTTCTCTCCCATTCATTGTGTCCTCCTCCTCCTCCTTCCTTGCTCTCCCTCTCTCGATCACTGCCACTTGCCCTTTCCATTTTCCCTAATGTCACTCTTCACCTCCCCACCCGTCCTCTCGCTGACACACACACACACACACACACACACACACACACACACACACGCACACACACACAAAACTCTTTCCGCTTCTTATGGAAGCATGTACTTTTGCCCTCTCTTTAGTGCTCAGTCTTTCCCAGAACATCAGGACCCACTTTACCGTCTTCTCATTGGTCTCAGCTCACACATGCACAAAGGGTTAGTGTGCACCTGTGCGTGCGCTTCTCATAACCATCATCTCCACCCGGAGCGACACCTGTAACATTTGCTGACCCGTAGGTATTGTCACCTGGCCGTGGAGTTGATGACTTTCTTACTTTGAGCTCATCGGTAGCAGCACTTCTGATAATTCATAATTACCCCACACTGGGGGCTTCATATCCTCACAGTAGAGTTGACTGGGTCAGTGCTGGGTTAGAACTGCAAGCTGGTTTATAACTGTACTCTCTTCTGCATTTGTGTTGATAATTTTATCCCAGTGACTTGATGTAAGACATGGCAAGCACTTATCCTTTCATCACACTAGTATTATTAACTGATACCCCGATGAAAGCCTAATTGTAGCCTGAAACAATTGCACTACACTTAGCACTCCGCTACATAGCCACGAAGAGTAAAGCTCACAATGCTGGAAGGCTTTGATGTCCTTCTTGTGTTTACGTGTAATTACTAATGAGTAATGAAAGGCTAGAAAAACACAGATTGTATATGATAGTGCTTGTCCTAATAAAAATTAATACCTAGTGTATGCTCTCACAACCTAAGACTCTTGCACCCCCGTTGGCACCAAAGGGATCATTTTCCTCAAGTTAATATTGTGTCTCAGAGTGAAACATCCATCATCTGCGGCAACTATCTCATTACACATAGCTTCCACAATAAAGACACGATAATAGGCGCACAGTATGTGAATTATCCGTGTAAATACAAACATAAAACAGGGAACTACAGGCTGCCTGCTTAGTGAGCTCATCTGAACTGTGATCCAAGAGAAACAGCCCCCCCCCAAAAAAAAACGTCTGCAGGTAAATAAATTGTTCTCACTTCTTCTGTTTGTGCAGGCTTGTGTATGACATGAATGACAAACAGGACAGGCCTTATGTGTGCGGCGCCCCAGGCTGCTCTCAGGTCAGTTGGATGTATATCTCTAGCACTATAAGAGCTATAGTCATATATTAAAAAAAAAGAAATATCAGACTTGATCATCAATAAAATAAGTAACCATAGATGAATCAATCTGCAAAATATAGGATGAGTTGCTGATAAATGTAAATGTTTCAGTCATTTATCACTTGAAGTGATAAAAATCCTAAAATACTTAAGAGACTAAGAGCATCATGATTGATTAGTCAGCTAAAGACAGATCAGCTGATTTAACTGAGAAACTCATCCCACGTGTCACACAGCTGCACGCATCCCTTCACATCTTTCTCCCTGTGTTGGTGTGCTGCAGCGTTTCCAGTTAGAGGAACATCTGATCATCCACAGGCACAAGCATGAGATGACCCTCAAGTTTTCCTCCATAAAGACGGATGCAGCGTTTACAGGTAAGGAAGAAAATGTCTTCTCTGAGCACCCAATAGCTGTATCTTCTGCATCTTATCTTATGCTTTATGTCACTCAGTTCAGGTGTTGCCAGGCTGCACGTGTGTGCAGTGACCCTGCTTTTCAAGATCGGCGTTTGATTAAAAAAATGATGACGATATGCTATACAGTAGGAAATCAGATACCCCCCCCCGATACAGGCTTCCTTCCCTCATATAGTCTTTGCTCTGAAACAGCAGCTTGTGTTGCAGCATGTACGGCGTACTCCAATCAGATTAGAGTCAAAATTCAGATAACAGCACTTTGATTTAAAAACATGGAGAGGAGGGGCACAGGACTCTGCATGGTCCATGTAAAATACAGTATTTCATTTGTTTATAAAGATCATAGTGTTTTGATTAATGTAGCCGAACCTAACCATCATTTACACATATATTAGTTATTACTGTGCTCTGTATTTACAACACAAAATGTTAATAAGTATAGAAAATAAAAAGCCAAAAGCAGTACTAAATTTTCTACTTTAAAAAAAAATTCTCTTCTTAATCTTTTAAGGCTATTTCCACAAGAGGAAAAATAAGGGGTCTTTCTGTTCAAAGAACTGCTTCAGAGAAAATTTTGTTAGGTTTTTTTTTGTGTGTGTGTGTGTGTGTGTAGATTCAATATCCAGTGAAGCTTTGCCCTTTGTCCTTAAAAAAGTCTGCATGCAACAACAAATGTTTACTGCTGTGCTTCTTATTTCACTGAGACAATGAATGAAAAACATTTGCAGTGAATGCAAATGCCCTATTAAGGTTGTGCTTGTGAAGGGCTGTAAAATGCTGATTATTGCATCATAATTAACTTTGCCAGCCTCACATTTCTGTGTTATCCACTAACTACTGAAACTACATCCACCCTGTAGTAGTAGTAGTAGTGTTTTAAAAGTCAAAATAACCTCCAGATGAACATTTAAAAACAGTTTTAGAATAATTTGTATTAATGTGCCTGTGAATGCATGCTGACCATTTACATACATGCAAACAGGAACCAGAGGCGTGGCTACTTGTAGTAAATATGAGTAAGTAAGAGCCACAACGGCTGATCTGAAGCAACACATGAGAGTACAAGGTGGCCTTTGCAGTGGCACAGGAATCAGTGCAAAGCAAATACAACACTGGAGAGGTACCAAAGCTTTAACCCATCACCAGAGGAAGCCACGGTGCTGAGAAAAGTGTAACTACACAAGAAAGGTGAAATCACAAAAGTCACACGAGCCATGCTGTGATGTTTTGGCTTCATTTTTGCAACCATTTAGGAGGCGAACGTGGCTGTTGGTGTCAGCGGTTCCCCAAACATCAGCACAAGATCTGGCCTCTGCAGGCTCTCCCTCTGCACCTCCATCCTGCAGCCTGTCACGCCCCCTGTCAAAACAAAACAAAACAAAACAAAAAAAACCCCCCATCTGACCTCTGACCTCTACGTGTTTAGAAGACTCAGGAGAGACAGACTGATGTTATCAGACACAGACAGCGAGCTCAGCTGAGAGGAGACTTGTTTCTCTTCTTTACATTATGACCTGCACCGCAGTTGATTCAGAGAGCAAATAAGCTCAGCACGCTCTGCTGTGGCAAATATTTAAATTTTTTTTTAAAAAACAAAACATTTTTCTTCTCTCTTTTGTTTCCATTTGTATGCAATGACTCTAGACCAGACTCCGACGCCAACACGATTTCTGCAGAACTGCGAAGAGGTCGGTCTGTTCAAGGAAATCGAGGAAGAATTTCTTCAAGCACAAGAAGAGGAAAACAAGAAGCAGGTAAGTCTGACACTGTTTCTGCATTATTTTGTCTGACGTCAGCCCAAAAGGAACAGAAAGCAAGAATTAAGACACAATGCAGATACGTACCTTGTTGCTGTTGGGAGTTTGTGTTTTGAGTGACACTTGTTTGCAGAGAGTCAGGCCCACTTAGACAGCTGCAGATATCTGACCTGCTGCAGGAAAGGCACACCAAGCGATCACATTCTACCCTGTAAATTAAACAGCTAGTTGTCACACTCAGAGACAACTAAACAAATGCGCACAAACACACACACACACACACACGTTACTGTCACTATAGGCATTATAAGAGAGAGACATGGCACTTAAAGCAATTGAGTATATTAAATATGGAAGTAGAAGTATGACTTTTTAAAGACTAATTTTGGCCAAAGACAGCAAACATTTTAAATGATATGACACATTTGGCGGGTGATTGTATACAATATTAATCTGCCTTATGAGCACTGAAATGAAAGCAAATTTGGATCATGCTCCAAAATAACGCCCCCAAAAATTGCTCTGAGGCATCTCAAGATGGCTGCCTCAGTGTCGGCCTTTTCTTCTAAAAGGACTTTGACCGGCAGTGTAATCTCAGATCGTAAAAGACTTCAATCATTTACTGCCCTACAAGTTTACAATGGTCCCAGCTGTTTTCTTTCTTTTTTTTTTTCTCCCACAGTCACTTTCTCATAATGGGCCCTCCTGTATGAGCCAGCACCAGCTCAAACCCCAGATTCAACTCCAGCACCCCCCCCAGCCTCAGCACCCACATCCCCAACCACCGCTGCATCATCCCCAGACCCATGCTCTGCATCATCCCCAGACACACGGCCCCATGATGGCCCCTAGCTGCAGCCTGGCCGCCCAGCAAGCCCTGTCCTCCTCCCAGTCCGGATCAGTCATCACCCAGGCTACCTCCACCCTAGCACACTCAGAGTGAGTGCACTCACACTCACACACACACACACACACCTACAGGCATCCAAGCACGTATATGTGTATCTTACATTTTCCTTCACACACGCAAACACATTTCCTTTTTCTCATTCTTTCTTTTTCCCTCCTGTTATGGACGTATTATAAATCATTCCATCACTCACGAGCTGGCATTTCCCCTGCATAATTCATCACTTCATTAATGAAGTGAGAGGGAGGAGGGGAAGAAAAAAAATCGAATATCAATTTAGTGAAAGAATAAAGTAATTGCAAAAGAGATGGAGAACCACTGCATAAAAGCCACTCAGTCACTCAGACACTACACACCCTACCGTGCAACTGCTGTCTCTGGTGTATGTCTGCAAAGACTCAGAACCAGCGCCTGGGCAGCTTACTTGGCTCCCTGGTTATCACCCAGTTCAACAGACAGATTAGAGGAGTTCCTGTCTTTCATCTGACCAGCTCCCTGCAGCTGCTCCCACTCCTCCTGACAGTTCAGCTATGGATTTGTGAAACTCAATAAACAGTCAGCCCTCACAATTTCTCATTATATGCACATATAGGGTGCATTATATATTGGGTCAGTTCAGGTAATAAAAGTAGCAAAAATGTAATTAAAAGTACAAGCATCCTTTTCATTCAGTTTATACTAAGCTTCATTGCTAACAGAAACAGTGTGTTTCTTCGCAGAGCACCTCATATTCTGGACAACAAGCACAAAATGCAGCCCACAGTTTTATTGGGACTATTTCTGTCATGGAAAGCAGTTCACAGTTAAGCCGGTGAATTATCCAGATTAACCTGAACAACATTTCTAGACAAAGAAAATGCTGTTAATTTTTGTTTTTTCAGTGTAAATTTTAATTGCTTTAATCTCTTAACTTCATGTGAAAGGTATCATCTTCTAGTTTCTGAATATTTGCCTAGTTAGCAGTGCTCTTAATGCTGGAAGTGCCTCCCCCTCATTGTCAAGGCAGTTCAATCTGGTAAACTCTGGTATAGACTGGTGTTTTTTTGGTCCTTTTTTTTTTTGTAGTTTTCTGGTTTTAATCCCTGTGGGTTTTATTGGTCTTTTAATTTGTTTGGTTTGCTATGCTGCTTCTTCTGCAGCTCTGCTGTCTTCTTTTTAATAAGTGCTATAGAAAAAAAAAGGTTTACTCACTTTCTAAGCTGGCAACAGCCTGACAAAACTGCCAATCTGTAAATGCATCTGTGCCGGCCTATAACAATAATAATTAAATATTTCTACAAGTTGTGAACCAATTTACGTTTGCTTGAGAAAATTTAGACTGTTATAGTTTTTTTTTCTCTACCAGTCCTAGCTATCACAGTGATGTCATTTTAGCATTTATGACTCTTTTATGGGTCTAGTGGTTTATTGGTGAGCAGATGGTAAAAAAAAAAAATGACAGAAAATCGACATGTGTAATATTTTGAGATCAAACTGGACACAATGTGATTAAAAGAAGAATGTTTTGTGTTTTGTGGGGTTTAATTATGCTAAATACAGCAAATTGGCACCCAAAAATAATGAATCTATCCCAAGTCTTAAATAAAAGTGCCTCCTGTGAACTGGCCCTCCAATGATTTCTGCTTGCAATGCATACTGTAGACAAACAAAGGCTCTGTCACATCTCTGCAGTTGATTATATGAGTCAAGGTGCCACAAGTGAGTCAGTGACATAATAAGCTCCAAACATCTGTCCAAGCCCACACAGGACATGACAGGACGGTGGGGAGCGGGCTGACAGTCAGTTATGGTATCGTAAATCAGTGCCAGCTGAATCCAGACAGCATGTTAGTCAGTGAAACCCGCTAAGAGTTACTAAGTGAACCCTGGATCGGGTGTCTTGACTGTTTCCCCAAGTGTTTACCAGCGGTTTCCATAGCAACCTGCTCTGAGTGTCTGGCTGCTGGCCTGGTAGAACTGTTGTGGTTATGTTAGGAAATGCTGTTTTTGGTTTGTCTGTGCTTTGTTGTGCACTAAAAGGGTCGCATACCCCCAGATTCGGTGATGACATCATTGGCAATGACCTCAGTGTGGGCACTGCATGGCCACACTGTCTCGACTGGCCGAGAGCCAGAGCGGTTAGGTCAGCACCCGGGGTCTCTGCATCCCCCCAATGTGATCCACGAGCTTCACTTCTCCCTCTCAAATGCCCCCCCCCCATCGTTCTTTCTGCAGTCAGCGCTTCATTTCAAACCTCTGTTTCCAGCTTTTTACTGGCATACAACAACACTTCACCGTTGTGTCATTCAACATGCGTGTTTGATCACATTTGAGTGTTTAACGGTTGTCTGAGAATACTGAATAACGTTTACTTCTAGTGGTTCACGGCTTTGTTTTGTCGGTGTGCCAATGTTTTGACACATCTGTGGCCGAGATTTCACCTCCATCCCAAAACAACGAGGCTCAGTGGAATTTAGGTTGCGGTACTCCCTGTGTCAAAAAACTCACACAGCAACATCTTTGCCTATAGATCTTAATTTTCTAGACAATAAGCAGCACACCCTGTCAACAATTTTAAAGGGATTATTTCCTCTGTTGAAAGTAGTTCCAGTAAAATCTGTTGAAAGAAACAGAGTGTCCTAAACGTTGCTTCTAGAAAGACATACTGCTGCTGCCTTGACTTTAGAGAACTGTGCCAACTTGTTGCTAAGACGAAGCTGAACTGGCCAGTTAAAATCACTTTTCTTTTCCTTCTGATTACATAATTAAATTAGGTAGTAGGAATCAAACATAGTGTTAATTTAGGCAAAGTTAAGCTCACCTGCAGTCATAGCAGATCAGCTGGCCCACATCAGCTGATGACTCAAATTACTGGAGATGTAGTTTTTGTTCTTAGATTTGGTTAAAGCTTCCCTTAAAGGTAAGAGATTATATCAATCAGCTCTAGCAGTTCATGACCACTTCTATTTCAGCTCCATCTGCCATTAAGACCCAGCTATAAATGTTTCAACTTGCACCTCTCTCTGAACTTGGTTTAGTGAAACTTTAGCTGTGGATAGCTCCCTAGCATGACCTGTCTCTATCGCTCCGTCTTTGGTTCACCACAGGCCGGTTCCTGGGTCGCTGTCCTGCCTCCTTCACATGCGGAACAGACACAGACAGCCTCTGCCAGCCTCCTTACCTGGCACCCTGCCAGACCCCGCCATGCAAGGGGCATCTGCTCAGCACATGAATGTAAGTATGGACGGGGACGGTGTTTGGCATGCTCAGGCTCCCGCACATTCAACCATGCATACCTGGTGATTTATAGATGCAGGTATAGTGGCTCCAAGACAGGAAAATTCACTTTTGTGGATAAATAAATCAAAATGGCAAACTCCAGATGGATGTGACCTTTTGGGGAACTCTTCGTACTTGGGGTTTATGTGCATACTGTACAAGCTGCTGCTTTCTTTTGTCGTAGCTGAAAGATTATTTTTGTGTCGACTGTTTCTTCTTCAGATAGAGAAGCAGATGTCTTGTGCAATGGGTATACCGGCTCCTATACACAACCCCTCCTGTTCTTCACCTCAGGTAGGTAACCATCACAGCACACTATTTCCAGTGTTTGAGCTAATAAACTGCTTGCTGCATTTTCATATCTACCGTACATTTGCATAACTCCCAGCATTTTCTATTATTTGGGGTGGCTGTGGTTCAGGAGGTACAGCAGGTCATCTACGAGTCAGAAGGTCGGTGGTTCAATCCTCACTGCACTGTGTGGAGTGTGTGTGTGAATGCTTGACAAGGTGCTCAGGTGTGGACTAAAGTGCTGTATGAAGGTCTGTGATTGGGTGAATGAGGCTTGTCGTGAGCTCAGTTAGAATAGAAATGTGCTACATAAGCACCAGTCCGCTTGTCATCGTCTAGGAAACATCATCAATATGTAAGTGATCTTTCCAGTAAAGACAAATTCATATTGTTACATAACACTAAAAATCACCCAGCCTCACCTTCTGCCTTTGCTGTATTCCTTTCTAATCAGGAAAGACAGGAAATAGAGTGTAACTTTACCCCAAACACACACACACACAGAGGTCTGGACCACGGGAAGTTGCAATCTACATGACCCCCCCCCTCCCTTGCTTTATTTCCCTTGCGTCAACAAGCACTCAATCTTTTATCATGTAAATTTTAGACATCAGGAATTAACACTTACATATATTTTGCTACCAAAAGCAACTTTAGTACTAGTCTTACACCCACACAAACACAAACAGGCGTAGACACGGGTTATGGCGTCTTGCGGAGGAGCGGGCAACTGAAAAGTGGTTTCAAATCGCAGGGACACGCAGGTAGCAGGTTCACTTCTGACCCTCTTTTCTTACACTCTCTCACTCACACACACGCACACACACATGCACAAGGGTACTCAGTGACCTAACACATTACCTTACCTATACCATCACAACTAAACCTCACTCCTTACTCTAAACCTTAACCCCGATGCCAAGTCCTAACCCTCAAAGAGCCCTTTGAAATTTTGTCAGGCTCGTAACCGTTCACCAAAATGTAACACATTTGTTCCACAATGAGTGAGTCATCTACAGATTGGTTTGTCAGTGGTTAAGAATCCAGAATACTTACCCCCCCCCATACACCCACTGGTGTGTTAGTGTATGTGTGATACATAAAGTGCCTAAAGTACACAGAATGAAGTCCTGTATGAATGTGTGTCTGTGTGGACAGGTGAATGTAGGTTGTCGTATAAAAAAAGCTCTCAGCGTTGGACTCGAAAAGCACGATATAAAGCTAAGGTCTAAGACTTATGTCGGTCCGCGGGAAGATTTTTGTAAAACGGGACTCTGCTGCTTTAAAACCTCAGAAAGTGTATTAACATGCCTCAGTTGTACAGTAACGCTACACTCGACTCAAGTGGAAAAGTAAACATTTGACAAGTGGATCAGTGTTTCATGTACAGTTTTGTGTCTTCATTCACTGATCCCTTCAGACAGAAATATCAACGTGGTGTGTCATTCAAGCCAAGGAGATCCATGATGTAATCACCGGCCTCAGTGTCAGGGTGTTTCTATCTAGTAAACACAACTGAAGGACTCGTGTCCCACTCCGTTTAGTGTGTGCGTTTGTGGCTGTGCGTGTACGTATGACTGGCAGCCTTGCTGGCTGGTAAAGCTGGCACAGACAGCTCAATGACCTCATCCTTGGCACCAGTTAAATGTGCTCCTTTTTTTCTCCACTGAATTGTGGCAAGAGAGGAAAAGAGGCCGAGAGAGAGAGAGAGAGAGAGAGAGAAAAATCTGCCTCTTCTCTTAAAGAAATATTGTGTAACAGGGAACAGATAACAGTATTGCCAGGGAGGGACTGGGGGGTGATGTCATGCTCCAAACATGACCTCTCCCTCTCTCGCTTTTCTCTGCTGAGTGTTGGAGAAAGGTGAGATGAGGTTTAATTTAGCTTGTACAGTCTGTTTAGTCAGATGATACACGGGAATGATAAAGTGTGAAGGTATCAAGCTGCAGACGGCAGCATTTATCGGAACACGTTATCCCTCTCATCAACAGTTGTCTTCACAGTTGCGGGCACTAAGCAGAAGTGGCACGAATGGAAAAGAAGGCGGGTTTGACTAGCAGATATAATTTACATTTACTGTGAGAAGTGACTTGAAGTGGCCTGCTGGTTCAGAGATAACCTGCTGTTACTAATTTAGCAGGTGTTAAGGACAAACCATAGACCGTATACTATGACTCCTTAGTTTAAGTATTTTGACTGTCATCACTTTTTTTTTTTTGAGTTAGAATTACCATATTTGGATAAAATGTTGGAGTACGAAGTTATGAGTTAAGGCTAGTGATTTTGGTTAGTAGGCTGTATCCATAAAGTGTATGGGTGCACTGCACAGGCACAGATAGCCACTAATTACTCCTAAGTAATTTCTCACTATAATACACAAAATCTCAAAACTCCTCCTACATGATAGACCCCTGAAGGTTCTTATAGAGAGTATAAAACATGTACACAGCTTCCAGGTTGGAAGAATTAGGCCAATGTGAAAGTGCCTTAAACCTTAAACTTCTATTGTATCTGAAGGCCACCAGATGGCGATACCTGTGGTTGCAAAAAAAGCCTTCCGGACCTAAGAAGCCTACTGGAAAACAGCTTTGTGATTTGACCTCTTTAAACACTTTCCTAATGAGTTTATGGCTCCGTCACTCATTTTGGGACATACTGAATAAAACATTAGGTCTGCTTTGTAAGTCTTGGTCACACTATGTTTCAAAATAGAGTATTATATGTCGTATAAAACCACATGCTCATTGGCTAACAAGTTGTCAATCACAAGTCATTAGCCAATGAGTGTGGGGTTTCACAGTCAGACCCACACCTCTTTATCACATCCCCTTTTTTCACAACCAATATCGCATTCTCAAGGCTTCAGAACAGGACCTCAGAAACCCTGGGTGATGTCAGGGTAGCAAAGTCCATCTTTTGTACAGTCTATGGTTATTATCTATATCAGATATTATGATGTCATTTTGTGATCACAGTTCTACAGGTTGATACCAGAGGGCTTAGCAGGATCTCTGCAGAGATCATTGTCTTCTACATCATTGCCTGTAAAAATGATAATAAATTAGCTTTTTTAATAACAATATTTAATTAACTTCCTGTCTTTTATTTATTATCTATTTCTGCTCAGAGATCCAAGCAGACAATGGGCCACCATTACCAACAGCACCACCCAGCAATGATCACCATCAACAACAATGTGCCTCCCATGGGTCACATGATAGAGATGATGCCACAGCGCCACCAGACACCTCCACTACAACAACAACAGCAGCACCACCACCATCCCCATCATCACCATCCTCAGCCTCATCATCCACAGCTTCCACCTGTGCCTCTTACCTATCAACAGCGATGCCATGCTCCCCACCCACAGCACCTTGGAAGCCCTCAGAGCCACCAGCTACACCAGGCAGGGAATTTATCACATGCGCAGGCTCACCAGTCACCACCTTCACGCTTACACCCGGGTTCACCGCCTGCACCTCCACTGTCTGCTTCTGCACAGGTATAATGCTTTATATTCAGTGATGACTTTTTTTTTTTGCAGTGCTCTTAATGCTAGAAGTGCATTCAAGCAGTTTTCTTAAAAAAAAATTTATTTATTTATTTTTTTGGTGTAGTTATCACCAGTTGCACAGCAGATGCAGCCTTCCCAACCCCCTCACACTCAGCATGCAGTGCAGGTAGGCGGTAGCTGCAGCGGAGGCGGAGGAGGTGCAGGAGGAGGTGGCAACCGTCGAAGGAGGACAGTGGAGCAGGACCCTGACGAGCGAAGGCAGAAGTTTCTGGAACGTAATCGGGCCGCAGCCACCCGCTGCCGACAGAAGAGGAAACTGTGGGTGTCGTCACTGGAGAAGAAAGCTGAAGAGCTGACGCACACAAACCTTCAGCTACAGGTGGGATGTGCTCTGTACACAGACACATGCGCACACAGCAACACAGCCTACACTCCAAGAGTGCTTACCATTTCCCTGTGTGTTCCCAGAACGAGGTAACGTCATTGAGGTCAGAGGTGGGTCAACTGAAGCAGATTCTGCTCACCCACAAGGACTGTCCTGTCACTGCTCGGCAGAGGGAGGCACAGGGGTACCCCAGTGAGTAAAACCCCTTACCCTGCACCCCTGTGTAGAAATCTCACCAGCTTTTCCAGATGCATGACACTAGTCATCTCCATCCACCACTAAGGGTGTGATCTCCACATTAGAATTTATGCTGCAGGGAATGCCCCGTGGTCACACGTCCACTTGCTATGACAAAGCAGTCCTCTACACCAGGGGTTCTTAAACTTATTGGGGCCAAGGATCCCTTAGTGGGAAGTAACCCCTCATATCTGTGACTTAACTGTAGCAATACCTGAGGACTTCATAAAGATAATAAAAAATAAGACTCCATGCCATGCTAGCTAGCCAGCTTGCTAAAAAGACAAGCAGCACCACCACAGCAGGAGTGGTTAATTACACCCAAAGAAAGGTGCATAACAGCTGATGGCAGATTGGTGTCACAATCATATCTGATGGCAAATTTCTGTTGGCCCAAAGATTACATGGGAAGGAATACATTTCCCAATCTGTAAATATGCACTTCTTATGATACAGTTTTTAGCAAATTATTTGCCCCTTGGCTTTTGGATGCAGACACCTGGTGGTCCCACTTTGAGAACCACTGCTCTGCACACAGGAACCTTAAAGTGGACCTATTACGCTTCTCATAATGTTTTGTCACATATAGTCATGTTACAATGGTGGATGCTCACAGTGCATGGTCACAGTTTTCATGTATGTGTGCGTAGCCTACATGAACCCAAAGCCCCACCCAACCTGCTTACCAAATCTGTTTACAAGAAGGGAGAACAGTTGTTTCAGAAAGTTGCCTAAAAAGGGAGGGAGCTAAAACAGCTTGACGGTGGATGAATCCGAGGGGCTGAGCTAAGGCCCAGGATGTGATAAATAAGGATTATCACCCAAAGCTACTTTAGCAGAGTTCAAGATTAAAAAGAAGAAGGTTTAAATGAGTGCAATGGGTCCACTTTAAACTGTGTTTTGCAGTGCTGAATAGCACTTAAGAGTAAAAACTCTGCTTTAAACCCCACTGTGTCCAAAAAAATAGCATTGCACTTTTATTCCTGAAGACATCCAATCAGGGGAAAGCACTGCACTCTTGATTTAATTTAAAGGAATATCAAGTTTGTCATACTATTTTAATGAACCATACCGTGATGGTATTTGAGATCACCTGTAATACAGTGCTACTAGCACTGATTATTTTGCCTTGCATGAAGCTAGCAGGGAACAAGTTGCCCGTCTTGCACTCCAGGCAGGCTAAAGTTTATGTTCAACAGTGACTAAAACTGACCAGTAATGAAAGATATTTAAAAAGAAAATGCTGCACCCAGTGGCCTAAACAAACAAAGATATATGTGTTAAAGAGTTTCAGAGAACAAAGAGGGATGCAATATTGGCACGTTATATTTGTATATTTCTACTGTTCTTTTTACATGTATGTACAGTATTCAATTGTTAAAATAAAGGAGCTATTTTCATTTAATCTCAACTGCAATTGGGTTTTTATTTAAACATGCAAAATGAAATGCACACTCCTGCAAACCCTGCGCCAAAAACGGACAGCCAGGACTTTATAAGTGACTTTGACAGCTATCTCTATGTCCAGCTGCAGGGGTGAGCCCAGGAGGAAGTCCCACCCCTGCAGGTCCTGGGTCTCATCTGCAAGCCATCCAACATAACAGCATCTCTACTTCCTCGACAGCTGGAGGCGACTCAGGGCACGACCTCCAGCCCGGACACTAGCCTTCAACATATAGATGAAAAACCAAACTGGATAGGATGACTATATAAATCCATGTGAACACTGAGGTATTTTTCAACACGATCACCAGATCTTCTGGGTGGAGAGAGCTCCGAAACACATACTGAGTGAAAACTTTCACTTCATTTCTCAAAACAAGCGCATTAAATGCTCTTTCTGAAAGCCTTGTTAAAACTGTGACGGTTAGATGGCAACTGGATCCTGTGTTTATTCAGATAATGTCTGTTTTCTTTTGACATCAGCCAAACCAGTACCTCCTACGAACTGACTATGCACGTACACAGTCATGACACATCTTTTTAGGATCATTTTCTGGCATATCTTGGGGTAATTTAGAAAAAAAAAAAGGCTATAATGAGTTTTCTTTTCTTGATGGAGCAGGCTGCAAGTGCAGACATTTGTTGTTTTATTTTGTTTTAAAGCAGAGGCAGCTTATCCTAAATGACACGATAGTGTTTTTGTTGTTTTGTTTTTCTACATGTACTTCAAATGATAAAATAAACATTTTATCCTAAGATTTTAAATTTCAGAGACTTGTAAATGACAGTCAATGTAAACTACAACTATATTGGAAAGCCACTTAAAACAGTATTTAATTTAAGGCACTTTTTTAAAAAAAAAAAAAGATACAACAACCTTGAGTCACTATAATCTACAATTCATCTCTCACTCCCTGCTAGTTTAATTTAATTTAGACTTAAGTTACACCTTTTGTACTGTAAAGATGTTGACAATCGCTGTAAATCTGATGCTAAAATAAAAGTACTTATTCTGGTATCTCCTTGTGAATCTTTGAAATACATTTTTAAGGCATCAAATCTGTCAGATTAATATTTCTGTGTATTTAATTTTGATCAGCCAGATTGTGGTTCTGTACTTACAGTGTGGTCTATCCTGCCACCTAGTGGTTGTTTTTTACTAGTGACAGCTGACTATAATAACAAGAGCTGCCAGCAAAGGAAGACCGGGCTGGTTTCTGTTTCGACCCATACACAGACACAATACAGACAGAAAGATTTAAGATGCTCTTTCCCCTTTCATGTAAACATATAATTACTAAGGTCCTGCGCTGGTTCGCACTGTCACCTTGCAGCAACAGTATTTTTGGTCTAAACCTGTTGTTGGTCAGCTGGTCTCTGTGGAATTTGCATGTTCACCCTGTGGAGATGTGACAGTAAAAAGACCATAGCTCTTACATGAAACTGGACACAACAAGGTTTGTGGCTATTTCTGAATAACTCAGTCAAGATTTCTGGAAGAAAGTTTTGCTGCTGGCTCTTTCCAATTTCCAATGTATTTGCTTCCATTATATTCAGGGGGAAGGAAGATATCTTTACAAAACTGGCAACTCACACCTAAACAACCTAGGTAGATTTTTTTTTTTAAAGAAAAAAAAAAGAAAGAAACAAACCAATGGGAAAATATGCAATTTTGATTTGGGGGCAAACTGTCCCTTTAAGATCAGCTGGCAGGAAGCTTTAATGTCTAACATCTCAACCGTCAGATGATGTGAAAATAGTATGTGTGCAGGCAATTGTGAATATGTGTGTGTGTCTGTGTGTGATTTGCACTAAATGTAGGCGGCACTCCACCCTGTAGACTCAAACAAAGGGACTGCCTAACTATTACCAGACCTCATCTTGACACGCATGCAACTCACTCACTTATTTAATGTTCTATTGTTACTATCTTCTCCAGTCTTGTATACAGTCTGGGTCTTAGTAACCACAGATATAATAACATGCATAGTCAAATGACAAATCAGTCACATTGTTGGGGATTTTACTTTGTCGTAATGCAAAATGATACAGAGATCCATATAAAAGTATAAAACACGATAAATGTGGTACAAAACAGGATTTTTTTTTCTGCCACCCAGCAGCCATCATTTCATACTGTACAATGATGAGACAATATGATGTCTACAAACTGAATATTAGCACCATAGTTGAAATCAGTGGTACATGTGTACACTCAGAACAAATGACACAATAGAAACAGTCACAGATGCAAGGAAATTAAAGAGGAAGGGCTCAAAGTGGGAAGGGGAAAGTCAGTGGGATCGGACTTCCTCTGGTGTCTCATGAGCTCAGATGAGAAGACTTTGTATTCACAAGGCTTAATCACAGGCAGAAACATGAAGTAATTCACATGTTTTTTTCTGTTCTGTGTCAACATTCATACTAATTTGGAGTTTTTATGGTTCTAGTCAGAGAATCTCTGCATTTCACTGTCTCTGCGAACACTACTGCTGTCCAGAAAGCGGTCACAAGGGAACTCAATGAGGTCCCCCTCCTCTAGCGGTGCAAGTCGCACTGGCCGGCTGCTTTGGTAGCTGGTGAAGTCAGTGGAGACGGAGGCTGTGGCCATTGTGGTACGAAACGGTCGCCTGGTGGAGTACATGTGGCGCACGTGCACTGCTGACTTCCTCCTCTGCAGCCTTCTCCTCAGACTTCTCCCCAGCCAGACCCCGCCGATGACCAGCAGCAGCACGGCGTTCCCAGCCAGCGTCCCCACCGTCACCAGCTGAAGGTCAGAGGTCAGCACGGCTCCGCGACCGTTTCCCTCAGGGAGGGTGACCAGCCCTGCGCAGTGGTCACGGGGAGCGACCTGACACACGGATCCTCCAACCACTCCCTCCACGCAGACCATGTAGGTCACGTCCGAGCTGAGCTCTCGAAGGGTTACAGAGCGAGCTGCGCCACGGGTGTAAACATAGCGGGGGAAACGATCTTGGGTGCCAAACCTGTCAAACAGAACCCGGTAGTGGACCTCGTCAAGGCCTTGCCCGGGCCCTGGTGTGTAGCGGTGATGATCCCTGGTGGTCCAAAACACAGTGACAGTACTAGATGTGACTTGATCCACTGACACATTAGTGATGAAATGGCGGTTGAATACACAAGGGTCTGTGATTACAGGTAGGGCATCATCCTGATCTGACCTGAGAAGATCTAACTCTTCTCCAGAGCGAATGGAGACAGTGGTAGTGAGACTGATGCTTGCTTGACTCGGTGTGGCTGATGGATTAGGTTTGAGAGTAACTTTTGACCTCGGCCTCCCCTTAACACGTTTCCCAGCTGCCTCTGCAGCAGGTCGTGGCTGCTTCTTTGATTTCCTTCTTTCCAGGAAAGAAGGATGTTCTGCCACCTCTGGACCTCCTTGATCTCCTTGGATTCCCATCTCTTCCTGTCCCTCTTTTTCCTTTTCTCTCCATTTTTCCCTGCCATCACTCCACCCCTGTTTCCGGGTCTTAAACTTCCTGTTTCTTCCACTTCTCCTGTCTCTCTCACACTTTTCTCCACCTGACCATCGTCACCTGCCTTCTCTCCATCCTCTGGTTTCTGTGCAGCTCCCTTTCCTCTCTCAGGGCCCCCCACCTTGACAAGTACTGCCCCTCCCCTACTCTCCTCAGGCCCAGTTTGACTCCTACACAAATGGGTCCAGTTCCCAAGGGGCTGCAGCTGGGAGCTGTTCACATAGTCCAGATATTTCCCCCTCAGAGTTGCTGGGTAGTGACACTGCACAAACACGGTCAACAATTTGCCCTGAGAATGTGCAGCGGCAATCCATTTTCTCAGATCCTCCAGACGACAGTCACAAGTCCAGTTGTTGCCTTGGAGATCCAAGTCATAAAGCGCGTTGTTGAGGGCAAACATGTCCCCAGACAGACTGGTGAGAAAGTTGTTCTTCAGCTTCAACACCCTAAGGTATTTAAGTCTCGAGAAAGCCAGAGAGTCCACGTTGGATATCCGGTTGCGGCTGAAGTCCATCTCCTCGACGCGCTCCAGGGGGTCGAGGAGGCCGGCGGGGATTTCCACCAGCTCGTTGCCGTCAATCAGAAGCTCTGTGAGGCTCGACAGGCCCCTCAGAGCGCCGCTGTCCATACGGGAGATTTTGTTGTTGCTGAGGGAAAGCTTAGATAGCTTTTTCAGGTTTTGGAAGACGTGGTTCCCGATATATCGAATTTCATTTTCAGACAGCAGCAACGTTGTCAGAGCTTTGAGTTGCGAAAAAGTGAGGACATTGCGCACGGCTGACTGCATGTTGTGGGCCAAGTTTAGAAAGCGCAGGTTGGTTAGTTTAGAGAAAGCGCTTCTGTGAATATGCTGCACTTTGTTGGATTCCAGATGAAGATAATGTAGATTGATCAAACTTTTAAAGACAGAGTCGTCCAGAACTTCTATTGAGTTGCCATCCAGGCGCAATTTAATAAGATTGTCCAGGTTGGAAAAGAGCTCCGGTGTAATTTTCTTAATTGCATTGTTATTTCCATAGAGAATAGTTAATTTCTTCAGGGGCTGTAAACTTCCTGCGGGTATAGCTGTTAAAAGATTATGTCCTATGTAGAGCTCTTCTAAAGTGGAGAGTCTCTCAAATGCTTTTGGGTGAATAATTCTTATTTGATTATACTGTAAATTTAACCTTTCAAGGTTACTGTACCGTGTGAAGTCGAAGGCAGAGATGTTTGTGATGAAGTTGCCCCCAAGGCTGAAAATCCGCACATCCTCGGGGATCAGCGCGGCGAGCTTGGGCACGGTGCGCAACCCGCGGTTGGTGCACATGAGGTGCTGCGAATGCTGACAGTCGCAGCGGGTGGGACAAAAGCCCATCGCCAGCGAGGAGGATATAAACCCATTAAGCGAGAGCAAGAAAAAGCATATCCCCGCCAGGAAATTGCTGGTATCCATTCCCACAGCGTGGCTGGCACAGCCGAGATCTGAAGCGGCATTCGCTTTTTGTTGTTCAGGTGCAGTCGCCCCTCTCCTCTGTCACGCTGGACTCTTCCATATTTCCCTTGTTGCTCTATAAAGTGTAAATTTCAAGCGCACGGCGCCATCACTGAGCAGCATCATCTACAGAGCAGATGAATTTGTCCAATGCGCTCTGATGCTGTCCGAGGAAACAGCCACCTCCCCAGTAAAGTCTACATCCCCCAAGTGGTCATCTGCTGCGCATTAGAGTTCAGACGCTGAGCATGATCACACACTCACACATAAACACACGCCGAAGTAGTCCCTCCCCCGCAACTCTGCGACCCCGCCAAAACCAGATGTGCACAAATCTCGACGCACGAGATCCACAGATCTGCGCGTGCACGCAGGTAATCAGAGACACACAGGATACAGTGACGGCGCGGGAGAGGGAGAGTGAGAAACCCTTTGACCGAGTTTTTTGCGCGCCCCCTTGTTCACCGGGGGTCTGAGATCTGGACTGGATCCCTGGTATGGACAAAGCAGACAGCAAGATTTCCTTCCCACGGAATCCCCTGGGAACCCAGAAATTTTCGGCTCTCTTGCAGCACGGCTCAGGCAGAGCTAAGCACTCACTCATGAAACAAGTAAAAAAAAAAAAAAGTTTAATGAACACATCTGCATGCCTAGTCTGCATGCACTTTCCACTACAGTAGGAACGCCACCAGCTTGCAGCTTAACTGATGACCATTTTCTCATTAACGCGCCTTTTGTTGCTTCGTGGGAGCACAGATGGTTCACATTTGCCGACGAGGAATTCTAAGCGTGTGTTAAGACTGGTGAGGAGAGGTGCCAGATCTTAATTAAAGATCTCCATCTCGCAGACTGAATGAAGCGTGCGAATATTTAGCGCATAATTTTGCAGACCGAAGAACGATTAGCTGCACTGTACGCGGAGGTTTGCGTCCAGGGCCAGCCTGAAAGCATGCAGCGCTACTGCCAAGACATCTGCACATTTATGGCAAACATGAGGTAGAAAGCTTAAGTCCAGGGGCGATTCTAGGATTTTTCAATTAGGTGGCGCTAAGGCCATTTTACATTAACCAAATTATGAAGGCTAAGTTGATCTTGAAAAGTAAATTATTAAAATTACTGTTACTATGTAAAAATGAAGTTTTTTTGGCAAGAAAACATGCATTAAAACCTGTGTCACAGTTACATGGAACTATGATACACACATTTGTGACAAAAAAATCACTCGAACATCACAATCTTAATTAAAATATATTGTAAGTCCTTTTAATCAGCACTGGTGTTTTCAGTTCATGTATTATTAGGCTATCTAGTCATATTTAAATATCACAAGAAGAAGACAGCTGGGTGTCTGACCATCCAAAGCTCACTCCTTTAGTATGCTTAAATCCTATATCGGTGCTTCCCAAAATCTCTGCTGATCTACTGGGTTTTCCCATGCAACCATCTCTAGGGTTTACAGAGAATGGTCCGGAAAAGAGCAAATATCCAATTGTTGATGCCAGAGATCAGAGGAGAATGGCCAGACTGCTTTGAGCTGATAGGAAGGCAACAGTAACTCAAAAGCATCTCTGAATGCACAACATGTCAAACCTTGAAGCACATGGCTGCAGAAGGAGAATACCACACCAGGTGCCACTCCTGTCGGGGAATAACAGGAAACTGCGGCGACATTCGGATGGTATGCTCAAAGTTTGACAGCATGAATGCGTGGCTCCATCCTGCCTTGTATCAGCGGTCCAGGCTGCTGGTGGTGGTGTAACAATGTGAGGAATAGTTTCTTGGCACACTTTGGGCCCCTTATTACCAATTGCGCACCATTTAAACTCCACAGCCTACCTGAGTATTGTTGCTGACCATGTCCATCCCTTTATGACCACAGTGTACCCATCTTCTGATGGCTGCTTCCAGCTGGATAACGCACCACGTCACCACCTTCAAATCATCTCAAATTGGCTTCTTGACCATGACAGTGAGTTCATTGTACTCAAACGGCCTCCACAGTCACCAGATCCCAATCCAATAGAGCACCTTTGGCCTGTGGTGGAACAGGAGATTTACATCATGGATGTGCAGTCGACAGATCTGCAGTAACTGTGTGACGCCGTCACATCAATATGGACCAAAATCTCTGAGGAATGTTTCCATCACCTTGTTGAATCTGTGCTATACAGAATTAGGTGTTACAACAAAAGAGGCCCAGCCCAATACTAGCAAGGTGTGCCTAATTAAGTGTCCAGAGTGAATATGTTAGTCCTACATACATCATAATACTGTTTGACTGCAGTTCTCTCTTCTATATGAATAACAGTTTTCCTCAATAGTTGGGCAGGGCTACTTTAATAAGTGAGGTGACTAGTGGCTAAAGATTTATGGCCACTGTAACAATGTACCTGCTCAAATCTGTCAAGGACAAAGAGTCAGTCTTGAGATACAAGGGATGGAATGATTTCTCAACTGAGCAGCACAGACCAAAAGCACCCCCTGACTGGGCTCATTCTCACACATAACTGTTGGTACACATCATCAAACGTTATAGGTCTGTGTGTGAGTGTCTGTGTGTGTGTTTCTGAGAGAGAGGGAGAGAAATACAACCCATGGGGAAGCCCCCTCTCTCTCTCTCTCTCTGGGAGGTCATTTCCTGTCTGGATATCTCTCCATAGCATTTCTGCGTCTCTGCTTACCCTGTATCCATGTCTTTTTGGTGTTCCTTTCCCTCCTCCGAGGAACACACACATTGAGAAAACACTCAGTGATCTGGCCCCCAGACATCCTGGGACCAGCCGGTTGGTTTATAGCGGTCGGCTGGGCTGTCTCAAAGTCAAAAGGAATATACAAGATTTCATCAGTACATGTGATGAAATCAGAGTAACTCGAGCTAAGCTTTAACGTGACTACAGAGAGGTCAGCTGTACAAATGAGGTAGATGGCCACAGATAACGAGGGATGAACAAGGGAGGAAAAGTCAAACAGCATGATGAAAGTTAGAGCGGGGAAGGATAAAAGTGTTTTAGAGTTGACCCAGATTTACTAAGACTGGCAACACAGGTTCCATTGAGGAGCTCGTACAGAGCTGTCTGCCACTGGGGCGACAGACTGGTTTCACCAGCCAGCCCTTTCATCACCTCTCTCTCCCACTAATGGGGCCTCTCGCTGTTCAATCAACCTGCCGGATGACATTCAGTCACACTGCAGTGAAGAGAGAGAAAATCCTATTTCTACTAAAACGGAGAGAGAGAGAGAGAGAGGAGCTCGTATATCTGTCTGCACAAGTCTGTGTGTGTGTGTGTGTGTGTGCGGGTATGGGTGCACAACATAAAGAATATCCAGGTCACTGATAATAAGTCTGTGAGCTAATGCTGCAGCATACTGTATTTAGGTCATCCAGGAGTGTTATATTACTCTTTCGCAGTCTTCAGGTGCTGAATCAGTTTCTTATGAATGAGAGAAAGAGACTGAGAGGGAGAGCGAGTGTGTGTGTGTTTGGGTGTGTTGGGGAAGGAGTGGCATTCATGCAAAATCACGGTTTTTATATTTCTGCTGTATTTTAAGGATACATTGTGCTTAATAATCCCTGACTCCTGTAAAATTTAAGATGACCTTTTGGATGTACTTGATTAGTCATGTTATTAATTTAAAAACAGCTCAGATGTTTTATTATGGTAGATAATCAGGTAAGGCTTGTTCTGAGTGGCTCATGCTCAGCTCTTTTGAAAGACTGTGGCTTTAATGCTGCACTATCCAGCTGATTTGCAAGCCAATTTATGAATACAAATTTTAGGTGGTTTGGTTTCCAGTGTATTCTCATGTTTAGGATGCAACCACAGTTCTTGTCCTGCAGAACAAATTCAAAATAATGTGCATATATCCATGCTGCAAAGTTTGCAGTCTGCTCTGCCATATTTGTCTTATTTCCTGCACAAATGTGGTGAGATAACCAGTTGTCTTGCTGAAAGTAAACAGTGCAACAGCAGGATATTTTCAGTGAGTTGTTTCCTTAATTTCTTGAAAATCTTTGTCAAATTCTTTGAAAGACTGGTAGCATCTGGAGGATTTCAAAATGTCATATGTACATTTTTGTTTGTCTCATATTTGCTCTCTCAACTTCAAAATTATTTTACATTTTTAACTTACATTTATATACAAAATGTGCCATAAAAAAAGGTTGGTGAAAAAGGGCATCTTTACACCTACAGAGATCCTAAATGGTTTATGATAAATGATTTAATTAATTATCAACTCTCAATATTTTCAGAGCAATTAAGCTTTGCTAAATTAGAAAAAATGTGTTTTATGTTCAGAACAAGGACATTTCCAAGTGGCTGCAAATTTTTAATGGTATGCACAAATGCTCCAAACTTAGCAGGACTCTCCCCATAGGGACTAACGAACCTCACACAAAGCTGCAAACTTGCAGGCGGTCGCACTACTTGAAACATGTGCATCTTATTGTATCTCAGCATCTCACTTTTCCCTGCAGGCCTGGAATCAGAGAGACAATCCATATGAACCATATCTTTTTAATGCCACACGGCACAGAACTTGCTCCTATCTAGGCCTTATCTTAGTAATCAGTGTATAGGCTGGGGCTGTAGATAACTCCAGCAGTGCTCAGAATAACAAATAACAGATTGTCTATGTGTGCGGCGAGACCATAAAGCATGTCAGTCAATTTGTGTGCTTTTGCACGATGACAAGCAGAAGTAACGTATTTATGAGTGAAATCTTTATTGATTTTTTTAGGTACTTAGAGATGTCAAAATAAACCCAGATATAAATGCAGGAGTGCAAATCAAATGGTGGGAAAGAAGGGGTGAGGAGGTAGGATTGTGTGTGTGGGTGTGCGTGCACGTGTGTGTCATCGTGTGTGAAGACAGTTTACATGAGCAGCAGCTGCTGTGATCATTATGAGCTGGGAATCTAGTCCATACTGTGTATGTGTGCGTGCCTGTATGTTTGTGAGTGGATGAATGAGTGTTAATGCACTTAGAGGAAGATGGGGAAAGAGTATGTGTCTGCAGCTGCATTAACATGTCACTGCGATTGAAGGCTTTAAGTATACTAAGGGATGAAGGTAAAACACCTGGGGCCCATGCACTCCTGCAACATTTTACGTACCCAGTAACCCCCCACCCCCACCCCCCACCCAACTCTTCCAGCTGGTTCCCATCACTAGCAGAGAAAGAGGGCAAGATGGAGAGAAGCAGCGAAGGAAATAAGTGCTTAACACTTTCAGCATCACTCTGCTCAAAAAAATTAATTTTTCAAAACAAAGCAATTTTAAAAAATACATATCACACACCACTGATGAAACAGCTGATTACAACAACAACATTGTGCTAATGCATTTTCATGGTGTGCATTTCTGCTTTGGGAGAGCTCCAGCTTCTTATGTTTGACCTCCTGGGGTCATGTTTCATTTTTCAGATATGTTGAAATAGCTGGGGAAGCGGTAACGCAGGAAGGGAAAGAAAGGGGGGTGGGGGTGGGGGGTGGCAGAACCCTTAGGTTTTCAGTCGACCCGTTAAGAACAGTGCAGGGAAAGGGAGGAAGGGAGGTACTCAACATCTGGAAAAAATTAGAGACCATGGTCCTGTTGAAAGTCTGGAGAGAGTGGATGGGGAGATAGAGAAATGAGGAGGGTAGTGTAAAGGATAGTGTGCGTATTGAGAGGGAAACCCTTTGATCTACTGAGTTTGAAAGCAGCTGTCTGCACGCCCGGTCACATAATGACACTGAGAAAGCATAATGACTTAAGATTTTAAGATCACCGAGCTGCACAGAAGATAACACTCAGGAACTTAAGTAGCCTAAAAACTGACAGAGATGCATGAGTGCCCGAAAACATGAAAGAAAGCACAAAAAGCACCCATATGGACACGATCTCTGGATTAGCATAGCTCAATCCAATGCAATGCAGTACAAGTCACAAACAAGACTACAGAAAAAATGTGGGCTTTATGAGTCATTAAAACAAAGTCGTCACTCAGTAATTTAGAGAGTGGAGACATCTGATCCGCAGCTGCCCCAGTCCGCGCACTGCACTGCTTGTGTGAAACATCGCCCTCTGCTGACACAGATTATAGCATAATGTAGGCTACAGTGCTGCAATAATGTCACAGAGTGACGATGGCTCCTGAGAAATGTTATTTTTGTAAACGTCCTCCTTCAGAGAGAGGTCAAAGTAGGCCAAGGCTGGATTACTAAGTCACCCTGGGCTCCAGAACCTCAGGGATCTCAGATACCCCCTTTCCACAGAGGCAAAGCCCATGCACAATCTAGAACTACTTCTGTGCATTTTCTCCAGAAAATGACTAGTGAAGCTGCGAGGGCACAGAATTGTGGTCTCAATGTTTAAACCATTGGCTAGAGCAACCTGGAGTCATCACCAGCTGGTGGAAATTCATCAATGATTGGCAGATTTGTACCATCATTTTCTTCCCATGGAAATTATGCCAGTTTCTGCCAGCAGTTCTACATAATAATAATTTCTCAAACATGCCAAGATGTGAGCTGGATCTCAAAAAGCACTAGGGCAGAATGAGATCTGTACCAGCAATGACACCAGCAGTGGCACTGGATCGGATGGAAAAAGAGGACTCAGATTTCCTGATAACACTGCGCAAGGCAATGCAAGTTGGCTGATTAGATGCACCAACATTTTGATCTATACTGAAATTCTCTCAACTATTGGTGATAAAATGGTAAAATTATACAGTACTGTCCAAAAGTCTTGAGTCACCCCTCAATTTTTATATTTTGCTAGGAAAATACCAAATAGGTGCAATAATTTATTGAAGCATGTGTAAACATAAATGGAAATACAGTATATAAGGGCAATTCTAATGAGCCCTAATTCTATATTTGCTATGACCAACTTTTTGTGTTTTTCTCTTCAGGTATGCTTTTACTGCATTGGCAATATGTTTGTGATCACTGTCATGCTGAAAAATGAGGCTGCTGCCAACCAGACACTTTCCAGATGGTATTGATTGCATGGTGGATCAAAATCTGAAGGTACATTTCTGTGTTCATAATTGCATCAATTTTGACAAGATCTCCAACACCACTGGTTGAAATGTAACTCCAAACCATGACAGAGCCTCCACTGTGTTTGCAGATGGCTGTGGATGCTCACTGCTGTACCTTTCTGCTGACCTAAATACTGACCACACAACTGCAAAACTACTGATTCCCGATCCATCAACCTCAGTTGTACTTTTTAATTCATGGGACCTTTGGGCAATGTCTACAATATTATGAGATCACCTTGTGTCTACTTTAAAAGCCTGTGTTATTTGTGTCTCCACAGTGTGTTAAATGCAGTTGTTTTATCCCAAACAAATTCCTGGTTTCTAAGAGACACAAACGGTGGGAAACCAGAGGAGCATCCTAGTAGATCCAGAATCGGAGATGAGTCTCAGCTACAAAACAGAGAAGTCTTGCAGTTGAAGTGTGTCATCTGTCGTTATTATTTTCCCCTTACACTTATCATTAAATTGCACACTGCAAAAATCTTCTGTTCAATATAAAACAGCACTAAAGCCCATCCAGCAGTTTATCCTTGAATACTACGTATTCAGTGTGCAGTGACCACAGCTGACCTACAGATGGCACTGTCATACATGATCTCTTCACCCAGTATGCCTGTATGTCTCTGTAGGTGATACAGGATATAAATAACTATACTGGCAAGCACTATATATTTTTTCAGGTAAATTTCACTATTTCTTATTTAAAAGCAAAAATGAGTGTATGTTTGGTTTCTTTTTACCCCACTGTTTCCAGTGTGTGTGTGTGTGTGTGTGTGTGTGTGTATGGGAGTGGACAGGCGTGTCGACACACACCCTGACATACCTCACAGTGTGCGGTATGTCAGGGTGTGGTCCCTAGTGGCTGCAATTATTCTCTCCTGAGGTAGGTACATGGGAATCCATCGAGATTTGACAATGGCAATCCCTGTGATAAAAGCACAGATAACAACCTTTTCTCATCCTGTCTGTCAAACTTCATGTTCTCTCTGTTCCTTTAAAGCTCCAAATATTGCTCTTAATTTTGGTGGCTCTGACTTTCTAGACACGCCCATCCCCTACTCTTGCTCAAATAGACGTTTCCCAGTTTTTCTGTTTTCCCTGCCGTCTGTTGCCATAGAAATAAGCCCGGACAGGAAGTGGAAGCCTAATGTCCATGCAAAGGAGGATTTGTTGGGTAAACAAATCCAGAGCACGAAGGTGGCACAGTGAGGACAGCAGAGGTGGACTGAGTTTTCAGAGAAATCACAAAAGGCATGAGAAAATGAGTGACATTAAGCAGAGACACATAAACACATGCTCATTTGTTCTCCAGCTCCATCTGGGCGCACTCACACTACGTTTCCCACTTCCTCATCATTTCAAGAAAGAGTCAGCAGTTGTGGCCAAAGCCATCTTTTGCAACCAAAAAACAGCCACCGAACAATCTGCCACTGGACTGAGCACGGTGTTGTGAAGCACTTGAAGTATGAGGACCCATAGTCCACACCTAGTGGCTTCTATTTTTAAAACAAAAAGCCACTTACAATGCACACTATCACCAGTTATGCACTGCAATAAGATTGCTACAATACATAGCTGGTGATACTTTTGAAAGACTGAAATAGGTGTAGATTGGTGGGAAAATACTGTGTGAATAATGTTATACTTTTAAAGCTATAGCTTTTACAGCTTTTCAAACTATGTGAAATGCCAAAGATTTCCTGGCTTCAGATAATAATTTACTTTTTTGGCATTATTCAAGCAAAACAATAAAGTTTCAATATAACTTGGGCTTTAGGAAACTGTAATGTATTTTAATCAATAAAAGATTGTTGTAGTCATAGCAGTAGCTAGCATTTACATTTAGAGAACAGGCCTTTGGAACACATGACTGCTCAGCTACAGCTAAAAATGCCTTCCTTCACAAGACAATGGAAACCAACTGCTAAATATCTTGCCTATAACTCTTATATCCATTGTATTATTGACTTTACTACTTTAATTCTACTTACTTCAGCTATTTATTTACTTATTCTTCCCCCTCCCCTTCTTTAATATGATGAATAGAGCCCGATCTCAATACTGTTTTTTGTTTTGTTTTAGGATTTTTTGTTTTGTTTTGTTTGGTTTGGTTTTTACTTCTTGAAACACTGAAGATGCTATGTAATGTTCAGTCTGTAATCAATAAAAGTTAAAAAAAAAAAAAAAAAGCCCCGCCTCGTCTATATCCTCGATTTAGATTGGCTCTGAGGGACGTCGGTCATTCCTGTACACCTAGCAGCCCCTCCCCATCCACGACACTCTGGCAGTAGAACGAGGAGCAGTAGCCTTGTACTACAGGGGGAAGATGCAGTAGCTTATTCCAGAGAACTGTAAGTATTTCTTCTTTTTTTTTATTAATACGCTTTGCTTGGGTGAATTTATGCCTGTGTTTTACCTGTGTTGTTGTTGTTTTGGTTCCGTTGAAATAAAAAGGCAGAGTTGAAAGCGTTCCTGTCGCCGAAGGTTTCGGGGCTGAAATAAAGTATCGCTTTCGATAGAATTATTAATGGACTCCTCTTCACAGTTTGGTGGGTAAAGACGTACGTATAGCGGTTCTTTGTGGTGTTTGCGTTTTAGAGATGCTGCGTGTGCGCTGAGCTCACGAGCACATGGAATACGTTGGTAATTTTTGTTTACACTGGCAACTTTGTGTTGCTGTGCTGGCAGCAGGAACTGAGCGTTGCCGTCTCTTGCCCTTAAGCGGGACACCTGTGGTTCCTGCTTCCCAGTGAGTTTGTCCTTATGAATGGATATTTGGTTTAACCAATCCACATTGGCTGCTTCTCTGACATCATAGTCATCAAACTCAAGGTAGTTTTTTTTCCTTTCTTTCTTTCTTTTTTTTTTTTTTTAAAACAACAACTTTATTTAACTTGTTTATATCAAATATTTGGATTGTAGTGAAGCTGAAATTTAATATGGGCTTAAAGTTATCTCTTTAGCAGTTTTGTGTTCACATTTCACACTGTTTTCAGCAAGAATCCAACTAATTCCTTATATATACAAACGAAAATATACTTGTATATATTTTGATGACTTGGATTGACCAAAACTGGATATTACACATATGCTACACACACAAAATCCTACTTAACGTTGAACAGAAATGCAGAAATGATCTGGCATGGTATTAATGAAGATCATTGCACACCTCCACGCCATTAAATTCTTGAAATGGTCATGAGACTAACAGCATTTTATGGTGGTTGTTTTTGTTTTAATTAAACTGTAAATCAGTACTGGGCCTTGCACCTCCTACCCCAGATAAGATCATTTTATGCATGAGTGATCATGGCATCGTTATCACTGTGCTATTCACGGTTTTCCTGTGGGTAAACAGTGCCAGTCCAGCGTTCAAGCTAATGTAAACACCGCGTTAGCCTGAAGGTTTTTTGTTAACATGGCTAAACTGGTTGGAAAAGGGTTGAATTGGTTTTTAAAGCAAAGTAAGTTTTAAAATGTGAAGATTTTCCAGAAAGTCAGCAGACCATCAGAAAACTATATCTGACTATATTGGTAAGTGGCTGGTGCTTATACGAGCTGAAATGCTGAAATTTCTGTTTTTAAATCCCCCAGTTATGCTAAATAAATTTGTGTAAATTTTTATTAATTTTTTTTAAATAGTACTGAAGTGTTTGCCTTTCAGTGCCTCCTTACACTATCCTTGAACACTTATGAGGGCAAAACTGTTCACTGTTAAATTAAGTGCAGTTTTATTTATATAGTGCAACATCAGTTGCACTTTATATTGTATAGTAAAAACCCTACAATTTTAGAAAAAAACCCCAACAAACAGACAACCTTCTATGAGCAGGCACTCGGTGGCAGTGGGGAGGAAAAACTCTCTTTTAACAGGAAACTTCCAGCAGAACCAGGCTTAAGGAAGGGCAGCCATCCACCACAACCAACTGGGGGGTGAGGGGGAAGGAACTACATATTTTGATGCTTTTTGTGGCATAATAGATCAACTATATTGGCAAATGTAGTTTTATCTTGTCAGTGGGTTGTTATCTGTCAACAAGGCTGATATATCAGCCAATGCTGATATGTTCTCATTGGTTGTTTGTCAAATTTTGAGCCAGTGTTTTACATCATTATAGAAAAACCTTTAAATGATCTTTTGTTAGTGACTGTTTGACTTATCTGGTGGGCAGATGAGTATTGGTCAAAAAGTTGATCAATTATCAAATTGATAAATGTTTCTAAGGACAAATACCCTCTTCTCCAACTTCAAGGTTAGTTAGGCAAAATAAAGCATTTAAAAAAATGTCACCCTGCTTGTTGGGATGTTTTTGTCGTTTTAGAGATCTAATCTGTTAATCTCACAAATAGCCGGCTGGTTAATGTATAAAAATAGTAATTCCTCAGGCCCCAGGCGGCGTATTAGCAGCAAGAGAGTGTCCGTAAATGCAGCAGTCTGTTTTCAAACCCATTTGTTGGCTTGCATCTGCCCTGGTGAAGTGCCCTTGTGCAAGATATTAATTTCCTACTCCAAGTGATGCTGTTCCAGTCGGCTCTCCTGGCACAGAATCTCAGGCCAGAGGATTATTGCTCTAAGGGAGACAGTTGTAAGTCTGTCAATCAGCTGATTGCTGTCCAGCTAAAATGTTTTTTCCTGCTGCAACATATTTAGGTGTAAACACCCAGTGAGGCCTACGCGACTCAATGAGTTATCTCTGTGTCACTTTCTCCTTTCCACAACACCCACTTTAAAGCTGGTAAATACAGACGACTCCTGTTAGACCGTGGATATATGAAGTTAAATGATCTTATATCCTACTTACATGCCAGCCAGCTGGTCAGCACTGAGACTCTTGTGAAATCTTTTTCTCCTTTTAACATTGCAGGTTCTATAAATAGACTGGTGTTTTATATACTCAGATTTTTCATAAAGAACAAACTTTATTCTTGCCTTTGCCTTTTTTTGTATCCATAGCAACCAGTGATTGAGCAGTAACGCAAAGTGTTTCTTGTCTCGGCAGGAAGGAGACAGAGAGGTGTCTTTTGTGATGCAGCCTTTATAAACACAGTGGTCAGGAATTTAAGGGCATGCTTGTTCTCATTCTCCATTTTTTTTTTTTTTTTAGCTGCACATGAAAAATAATCGCTGACTGCTGAGTGGCATATTGGGGCTGCTTTGTATCTCTTTGATTTCCTCTAATTGCACACAAGAAATGGGAACTGTTTCTTTCAGGTGGAAAAACAAATGTCAGTGGTATCAGTCGTGCACACAATCAGACTTGATGTCAATTGTCAGATAAGCTAAGTGCTGCTGCCACGGCCTGATTCCACCATATGCTGTCACACACGGGTTAAAGTATTTTTCTGGTGTTGATGTCTGAAATGGCTAGATGAATATGCAAGATGTGAATCTGTTTAAATTGTCTCATACAGCTCTACATTTGATAATAATGCACAGCTTTAACCCAGTACTTCTGAAGCAACTTAATTTCTGGAGAAATGGGGAGCGTATATGAAAACTATGCAGGCTGTCGGGTTTTTGGCAAACTCTGTGTTGCAAGAATGTGTTGCAGAAAGCAGATGGATTGGCTGGTAAGTCATTGTCTGTGTTTACCATGCCAGAACCGGAAACTCCAGCCTTACAATTTCTCAGGCTTCAGTCTGAAACTGGTGAGCAATCACATAAGGCCTTTCTTTATAAAAGTGAGTGTTTTTTCTACACATGTATGTGGTCGGTATTGTTTGTAGTTTGGCTCAAAACAGAGAATGTTCTTGTAGACTTTGAATTATGCCTGTAAAAACATACTTTAAATTGTTCAGGAACATTTTGAGTGAAGACAAGTGGTGTAGTCTTATGGGCATTTGATGAAGCTTTGCCTCTTGCTAATCTCTCAGAATGGTAAAAGCATAGGCTGTATATAAAAGATGGACATAGCTTTCGGGTCTGAAGAGTCAAGCCAACGCTGATGTTGAATTTTTTTGTGTCCGTTTCAGTTCGTGAACGTTTTGTAAACTGTTTCTGATTAGAATAAAAAAGGATAATAAGATCTCTACCATATGATCACGCTTTTTCTCAGTGCCCTCTGAAGGCTTCAAAATAGAACTTCATTAACCAATGGGTGACTTCACCTTGACTACATCCATCTTTAATGTACAGTCTGTGGAAACAGCTACATGAAAAATAAGCCGCTGTCATATTTACGCATCTGACTTTTGTCTCTTGAATCTGTGCATGTCTGTACTCAACGTGAAACTGTTTGAAAGTCCAATCTTGAAGTTTAGGGGATAAACTGTTCTCACTGTAGATACTTTTTACTGAAGTGCAGAGTAACAGGAAATACAAAACAAGAAGAAGAACAATATACCTCAGATTTATTTATTGTTGCTGTTAGACCAGGAAGCTATTGTGCTGCTAAATGTTTATGGTGTATACAACCTTTACATTTGTTTTTGCTTCATCTCCTCACAAAATCACAAATTCAGTCACTTTTCCATCCCCTTTAAACCCTTTATTCCCCCATTAAAACCTTGTGACTCAGCAGCATTGGCCCTTGCTACAAGAATGACCCTTTTCCATCTTAAGAGATCACTTACAAGGTGTCGGGCCATTAATGATTGACTCACATTACATAAGAGCGAAGGTAAAACCCCAGCACTTCTAGTCTTACAGTGCAGAGGCCTTGGTGAGATACAGTGCTACCGTGATCAGTCAGCTGAGTTAAGTAGAGCACCCAGTGGAATGTTCAGGGACTTGTCTCATACAAGTCAGAAAGGCCTGTTAAATGAATACTGAGCTTTTGCATGTTGTGGCAGTTTTTGAGGTTTTGCTCTAAAAAAATTGTGTGTTATTGCAAACTTTTCTGCTGACTTCTGTGAAAGGAAAGTAATGACAAGAATGGAAGGCAGGCAAGGTTAAGCCTCTTATGTAAAGTGGTGCTTGATGCTTCTGTTCATACTCACCACATATTGTACATGTAGCCTTGCACTGGGCCTCAAATGTTGTAAACTCACTATTGAGGCCCTGAGCGCCTGCTCTACATGTGAATGCAGTGTTGTATGATTGGATGGACCTTTTGTTGTTTACACTGCATTCAGATGTATTTACAGTGCTGTGGTATGCAGTAGGTGTGTGATTCATGTCCATGAGTGAAGCTCAAGATACCAGGCATTTCACTGCCTGAAAAGTGCAAAGACAACAGATTGATGAGCTAAACTTAGCTCCCTGAGTTTATAATCTGAGGCCTACTCAAATATGTTGTCTGATGCTTTAGCCTGTGCTCTAGAGCTGTGAAAAAAGTGGGCTGTCCATGTGTTTTATTCTGCTTTTATCCGTGTTTTGACGGTAGCTAGCCTCGTGTTTTGGTGTGCCGGGGGTATCGAAGCGCAGTGTGCACATTCTTTCCTGTTGATGACTCACATCCTGAGCATGGTACTGGGGAACCACAGACTACACACACTCTCTCAAACCACCAGAGATTTTGCAGTTTGCAGCTAGGAGCAAGTCCAAACACTTACACAAATTTGCATGCATTCAGTCACATGCTAACCCCAGAAGCATTCCCTCACTCTTTCCCTTTCACATGCACAGTGCACTTTGACTGAAAGACAGCGCTTTGAGATGATCAGCGCTCAAAGGGAGTACCATAAACACAGCAAATTTAGAACATACCATTTGAGATCCATCCATCCATCTATCCTCTTCCGCTTATCCAATTCAGGGGTGTGGGGGGGCAGGCCTTCCTTTCCCAGCTGTCAGAGGGTGAGAGGCAGGGTACACCCTGGACAGGAATGATTGTTACATCACACTGAGTGTACATTTCTGTGATTATAAAGCATCAGGAAAAACTTCACAAACCTGTCAACCAAAACAAGTTTTTTTTTTTTTATGATGGCTAGTTTGGAGACATGGTGACCGTAAACATCAGTGATGTTGAGTTCAGTTACTTTTGTAATGCTGTTTAAAAATGTAAACTGGATATATATTGTTCCCAACCTCTTACTTTTATCGTTCATGGGGAAAAATAACCCTTTTATCTTATAATGGACCTAATACATACAGAGTAGGAAAAACTATCTGAAATGGAGGGTTTATAGCAGTTTGAAGCCTTAATTTTTGCCCTAAACTGATGTCATACATCATACAGGACACTTAGTGTTATGATTTAAATATTGACTATGTGACTATGAAACGCCTGCCTGAACTACTCATATGTTCCATGGTTTCCCAATCTTTATCATTATGGGCTCATCTTATCTTTTGAACGGAAAACAAGTTTGACATTAACAGTGTTAAAGAACATGCTTCTTTAACAGTGGGACTCAATCATAACACTTGTGTGCTACTTTGACTCATTAATATTTGGCTTTGTATGTGCACAGCTTATTACATCTGAATCAATCCATAGTGTGCATGAGAGAGCTCATGCAAATGACTCTATCTTGGATATTTATGGATAGCTTCCTTTAAACACAGCTACTTTGGACTTTGGGGATTTCAAACCCAGTCAGATGCACAGTGAGTCAGTAATTCTTCTGTTTTTTGTTTTTTTTTCTCTCTCATCCTGATTACAGATCCCGTGTGCTGCTGCTGTTCTGTTCTGCTTTAAAATAAACCTGTGTGTTGCTCTCCGCAGTGCTGAATGTTGCAGTGGCCTTCAAAGGTCGGCGTGATGCTCCCCGCTCGTCTGTGATCTCTGTTGCTACGGTTTCCACAAGGGCAGAGGGTTGTTAAGGCGCAAAAAGATGACATCACCATCACCCACTCACAGTGACAGCAGCGGCTCCTCTAAGCATGACGGCAACCAGGTGCGTGTTACAGCTGTACATGTTAATACTGAGTGACTTTTGATTTGTTAAATTCAAATACACCGTGCACTGTGGTTCCCCTCAGGCTGTGAAACAGATTAAATATTATTACTGTGTTTCTGTGTGTATTTCTGTCGAACAGTTTAAAGTGCTTCAGTTCTTAATTGTTGTTCACTGTGACCAAATTTTAAATGTTCCTGCAAATCGCATGCCACATTGTTCAAACTGAACAATAACTGCAGTCAGAGTATTTCATAAGAATAATATCTCCTGTGATAATGAAATTTATACGCACACCATAGACATTCACTGGATTTGCTTCACATGCTTTGTTGCTCCTGTATCGTCTTGCAGGATAACTGGGAGATTGTGGAAGGGCTCAGGGGGGTTCCTGCCAGCATGCAGGAGCCTGAGAGACAGGGGGGCATCCTGCTCAAGAGAAGGAAGTGGCCCATGAAGGGCTGGCATAAGGTGAGGGCCTCGCCTGACTTCTTAAAGCATCAGACAGCAACACCGCTTGTTGTTACAGAACACCTCTTACACCCTTCTGCCTCATTATTGAAGCTTATTTGAGAGTCTTGCACTACTCCAAATGTTATTGATTTTGATACAAGGGTGGCCAGACAGTACACCACAAGGTTTTACATACTTTTTTCTGTGATACATACGAGTATCATACTGGTATAATACCTCAGGCTATTTCCACATTTCCTCCTCTCTACTCTTTTAGCTCTTTGTATTTCCTTCTTTCCATTCTTTTTATTTCCTGCTGGTTACAATGTAAGCCTGATTCATCTTCCTCCCCCTCTGATCTCAGTGAGTGTAATCATGAATACCTGGAAACTTTTTTCCTTGAGACATGATGGAACTGCCCCTTTAAATAGATCATAGTTTTTAGTTAGTTTATCTGATAAAGAGGCCTCAAGTTCTGTCACCATACTCCCTTTTTTAAAAAAATTGGTAAACTCAGTGATCCCATAACCTGTTTATGTCATGATGATGATCCATAATCTTGTGGGTCACTTATCTCACTTGAGTTGTAAAATTTAAATGTCAGGGTCAAGTGGACTATTGTGGAAAACAACAGTGTCTTCACTGGTGTTTAATTCTTTATATACCCAGTAATTTATAGGCCCTGATACATCTGTGAATGAATATTAATTCATTTTATTTTCTCCCCACACAGAGATACTTTTTGCTGGAGAAAGGCATCATGAAGTACACAAAGCGGGAAACTGATGTAAGTATCATCTTATGACTGTCCATCTTCTATATGTACAAAGCACACAAGCCGAATGCTAACTGCAAGTGTTTTTTTGCACAGCTGAAGAAGGGGAAACTACATGGCTGTATAGATGTCGGCCTCTCTGTCATGTCAGTCAAGAAAAAAGCCATGTGCATTGATCTGGACACAGAAGACAACATCTATCACCTTAAGGTAACTCTTGAGAAATTGAGTTGAATTCTGTGTGAATGTCATATTGTTGTTTGAGATGTATCCTCATGAGCAAATACCTCAATCTCTGCAGGCCTTCTCTTTGATTTACTTTGTGCATTTCATACAAAGACATCCACAGGAGCTTTCGTTCTTCAAGTTTTCTTCAAGCTAATTTGACTTTATGGCTTCTAGGTGAAGTCCCCGGAGCTGTTTGAGGAGTGGGTGTCAAAGCTGCGTCATCACCGTCTGTTTCGGCAGAATGAAATAGCTATGTATCCCCATGAGAAGCATCTCTTCCACCCCCATGCAACATCCTCCCCCTCTCTTAATGACTCGCTTAGAAAAGTAAGTTGCGCCAGTGGTCTTTTGAAGGGGGGGGGAGTCAAGTTTGCCTTTGGGATGTGTTTTGTAAGATTATATGTATCATCCTTTCTCATCCCATCTCAAACAGAGGGCAACTCTTACCAAGCAGGCATCAGTCCACCAGTCTAAGATCAGCTCCTGGCTCCACTCCTCAGAGGACATGGACAAGTGCTGCAAAGGTTGCTTTGTCTGTTTTTCTCTGCTGTTTTGATTCTTGTCTATTACAGCATCACTGTGCCTGCCTGCACCCAAACTTTGATCTAAGAATACTCTTTTATTCAGACTTGGATGACTGTGAATCGTATCTGCTGGAACTGAACGTGCTGCTGAAGAGTATGGAGGTCCTGCACCGCACATACTCAGCTCCAGCCATCAGTGGACTACAAGTGAGCACAGGCACTTGGATTAAGTTAACATTACTGCAAAGGGTGGAGATCTTCTTTGTAATAATAAATAAGTGTTTCCCACAGAATTAACCATGACACAACATCAACTTGGTCAGGCTGCTGGTGGGGAACATAGACTAGAAGGGGTGGGGCAGTCACTGAACCTTCACAATAAGAGTTGGTGGTTAGCCTACAGATGAAAAAAATAACATTTAAAACAGTGATAATTTGAATTTCTAAAAATATTTACAAGTTTATGTGTGGGAAGTATTGTTAAAGCTGTAATGTCCACTGGCTGTTCGAAGGGATTAATAAGAAAAACGGTTATCTTAATTATTCAGGGTTTCCACCAGAAACGCTGTTAGAGCTGGCAGCTTTAATGTGTTTGGGAAGGGTAGAGTAAATTCGGTACAATTTACTAATTTAATTTTGTACTTGATTCACGGCACTATACAACTAATTGCAGAGCAGCAGAGACAGTATAGTAGGGCTGCATATGTGTGCCTCGGCACACAGGTGGAAAAAAAAGATACACAAGAGTTTATCTCCCACTAATAACATAAAAAGAAAGCCTTCTCCTTTGTCATTCAGCTGCTTTTTTTTTGCAGCGGATAATATTTCTTTTTTTTTTTTTCAAAGATAATTTTTTGGCCTTTTTCGACAGTGGAGATAGACAGGAAAGCGTGGAGGAGAAATGGGGAAGACACGTGACTCAAACCTACGCCAGCCGCACAGCCAAGCGGCATACACGGTTGCCTGCTCACGCTTGAGCTACCCTGGCTCCCAGCGGATCATATTTCTGGTCTGCGTATTTGTTTTGGCATAGATATTATGTCAGATGCCCTTCCTTCCCACTTATCCAGGCGTGGCACTGACATTAGGAATACACTGGCTGGGTTAACAGGTATGACAGTAGTGAGTTAAAGCCATTCCCCGGTTCTTCATTGACTCTTTTAAAGTTCTTTATAATTTTTGTTGAGCTGTGTCAAAATGGTTAGCAGAAACAGTAGGAAACATAAGCTACCTTAAAGTAGCTTTTGTCTTAAAAAAAGAAATCTGTGGTGCTCAGGCCTGGCAGAGGGTCATGTTAGGCCAGATGTGATGCTGGGTCTATAAAACACTGGTGGAAACCCTGATGTTGGAATTATTTTAAGAACTAAGTAATGTTGTTGCTACCTCAAAATATGTCTGTGACACCACAGGCGGCTAATTATGACATCCCCAAAAAGGAGAAGAGGCCAAGGAGGTGGCGGTCCAAAAACAATGGGAAAGACACAAAAGCCACACTACAGGTTCACACCCTTCTTTCCTTTTCTGCTGATCAAGCATTAATATAGTTAAGTCATTAAATAGTGAGAATGAAAGCAAGATAATTTCTCACCGTCCTTTGCATTTGACTGCCAGGTTCCAAGCTGTATCTCCCCCCAATCCTATCGCCTTCATACCTCCAATCCCAATCTCTCCACCGCTGATCTAAACACCCAGGAGGTCATTCCTGAATCCCCAGATTCACCTCCAGATGCTTCACATCTACAAGAGGACTTCTGCCGACTGGCCAACAGCAGTGAGTCTCTTCCTGGTGTAGTGTAGACAGAAAAATATGCTTTTTTTGTGTGTTTGCTGCTGTATGATAAGATTGTTTCCATGACAACTCAGTATCTGCTGTGTCTCTGCTTATTTTTCTGTCTTTGACATTTGCCTTTCTCTAGTCCACGTCAAACTGAAATCAGCTTTTAGTTCCTTGGTAGCAGAGAGAGCAGGCTGAGACACACTATTGACCTGCAGGCCACCCAGCCAGCTCATGTTGTCGGTCTAAAGACTGCCTATGCCTCAGTGAGTGACACCTTGGCTCAAAACTTATGGTTCTGTATAATCACACCACAAATATCCACAATCTGTCACCACCAATCTAATTTTTCTCACCTGGTGTCTTTTTATCCAATCAGGATTCTGTAGACGCCCCCCACTCCTTGGTACACCAGGTCTCCAGTGAGAGCAAAGGATCTGTCTCGGAATCCTTAACGGAGTTCTTTGATGCTCAGGAGTACCTCCTGTCCTCCTCCTCTTCTGAGAACGAGGTCAGACATTACAAGTGTTACAAGTACTGTCACAAGTAATCCTTAATAATAATTTTATACTGAGCCTTAGCGTAGCGCCAGTTCTTCAAGACCCTCTCTTCAAGACCAAGATTTTCTGATTGGCTGCCCCTTGCAAATAGAAGATTGAAATAGCACGTGGGTGGGCTGCTATGCTCACAGCCAGACCTGTGTGCCTAAGATGATCGTTAGGAATATCCCCTGCCCGAATAGGACAAACTGTCAGAAATTTGAGTGTTCAGAGCAGCCAAAAGCCTGAGATTTTGCTGAATTTTTGGCCCTCTTTAACATGATTGTAAGTAAAGTTGGAAATTCAATTTGAATGAGAAACTGGACTTATTGTTTTAACAGTTAATTAATGATCAAGTTTTGTTAAGTGAAACTTGAGTAATAAAAAGTTGTTTTTTTTCCCTTGCATATCACTCCTAAAATGGTCTCTTCTGTCCTGATCATGACTTTCTGGATATGTGTTTTTGTCCTTTTGATTTTGTATCTCGTTAGCTCACTGATCTTTCATCATTGATTTCCTGTTTCAAGGCGTCCGATGATGATTCATATATCAGTGATGTCAGTGACAGCGTCTCCGTGGATACCTACAGCAACGCGGGGGGCAGCGAGAGACACAACTCCAGTAAGTGATACAGCAACAAACTGCATCTGTGTATATGCGCGAAGTCAGAGTGACTCCCTCTGTGTATACAAAGATGAATCAAAATCTGTAATTTGTGGTTCAAATCATCATCGGTATGTATGGAGGAGGTCAGCAGAAAGGCACAACAGTGAGTGTGTGCAGCCATCTGTAAAACACGGTGGAGGCTCAGTCATGGTTTGGGGCTGTATTTCAGCCAGTGGTGTGGGAGATCTTGTCAAAATTGATTGAAAGTATTTACAAGAAAGCCTGCATAAGAGAGTCAGACTAAATGATTCTTACTCCAGTTTTGAACTGCAGTTGTTTGAAATCAAACTGTCCACTCTGGTGCTGTGCACACTTGTGTACCAACCACCAAAATACAACAAGGATTTTATCCAAGACTTCTCTGAATTCTTGGCAGGAATTATGCTGAGATATGACAGTGTTCTAATTCTATGTGATTTTAAATATTTACGTCTGCTGCTTAAGTATGCCGCTGACTAATGACTTTTTAAATCTTACGGACTCCTTTAATTTTGTTCAGTCAATTAACCCTCTATACCCCAACAAAACTCTATTAGAATGCACCAGATTCCCACCAGATTATTTAGTGTTATTAACTCTGTTCTTAATCCTCCTAGTGCTGCTGCTCCTTTAGCATCTAAAACAATGTGTGAGAACTTGTTGAAATTCTTTGTTAATAACATTGCTAATATCAGGTCTTATATTGTCCCTCCTGTCACTGACCCATCTGCTCACACACTACTGAAGGATGTTTTTCACACTGTGGGAATGAGTATGCTGTCTATTATCAATAGCAGGCTTAATTCTGGGTGTGTCCCTGCTGATTTTAAACATTGCTGTGGTGGAGCCTGTTCTTAAAAAACAAAACCTTTATCCAACTTCAGACCAATTTCTAAATTGCTGTTTCTTTCTACTTTAATTTCCCCGATGGAATCTTCCTAAAGGGATTAATAAAGTTTTATCTAATCTAATCTTTTTAAAGTCCTGGAGAAAGTTGACCTTCAACTCCAAACCATTTCAGATCAAAATGGTATTACTGAAGTCTTTATTTCAGTCTTTATTCAAAGCACAGCACATCACAGAACTGAAACTGGCCTTAAGTTTTAAATGACCTCTTAACTATAACTGACTCTGGGGGATTCTGCCATTTTAGTACTATTAGATCTCAGTGCTGCTTTTGATATGTAACCCCATAGCATCCTTATCTCTGGGCTGGAGCACTTTGTTGGAATCAAAAGGATTGCACTGGAATGGTTTAAATCTTTTAACCAACAGATGTTTTACAGTTAGGCTGGGGGTGATGCATCTTCCTCAGAAAGCCTGCTCTCATGTGGGGGTCCCCAGGGGTCCATTCTTGGCCCAATTCTTTTTTTCAATTTATATGCTCCCCTTGGGCTCAATTTTTTTAAAAACACAGTATCTCGTTTCATTGTTATGCAGATGACTCGCAGATCTACCTGCTGCTGATACATCAATCAATGAGTCCTCTGAAGGCCTTACTGGATTGTTTGGAGGATAAGATATGGATGGCTTTAAATTTTCTTAACTTAAATGAACAGTTTTTGGTGCTGCTGACCTCTACAGTCTTGGCTCTTTAAAGACTTATAATAACCCTTTTGTGAGGAACCTGGGAGTGACCTTTGGCAGAAATTTAACTTTTGACAAACACATTAATGCTATTATTAAAACTAGTTTCTTCCATCTCTGGTTATTTGCCAAAGTAAGGCAGTTTCAGAGACTTGAAGAGAGCTATCCGTACATTAGTTTTGTTTTGACTTGACTACTGTAATCATCTTTATTCATGTGTCAGTCTGCCACTACTTTGTCGACTGCAGCTGGTCTAAAACGCTGCAGCATGGTTACTAACTGGCACTTGTAAGGGAGACCACATATTTCCCATATTAACCTCCCCTATACTGGCTGACAGTCAGTTTTCAAATTGACTTCAAGGTTTTATTATTTGTTTTTAAGGCGTTGCATGGATTAGCACCTTCTTACCTCTCTGATCTTTTAAGTTTGCACATTCCCACTCGATCACTGAAGTTTGCTGAGCAAATGCTCCTAGCTGTCCCAAAGTCCAAATTAAAGCACAGAAGAGATAGGGCCTTTACAGCTGTTGCTCCAAAGCTTTGATTATTTTAGATGTGCAGCACTTTGGTCAACAGCTGTTGTTTTTAAATGTGCTATAGAAATAAACTTGACTTGACTATTGACTTTAAAGGTTGTTGGAATTGTACAAAATCAGTTTTACTGAAATGCTATATTTCCATGCATGCTGTTTCAATAAATCACTGCACATATTTCCCATTTTCCTAGCAAAATATAAAGAAATGAGGGGTGGCATAAGTACAGTACCTCACTGTGGCAAAGAGAGGCAGGGATTCTATGCACATTTTCCAGGAAGTATCAGCATCAAATGAATTATGAGAATGCCTGGTATCAGTAAGGTTTCTTGCCACTTTTTTATTGTTATGAAAATGTCAGCTATTTTGCAATTGTGCAGGCAATTTTCAGTGCATAAATGTGTTGAAAATTAGCACCAACTTCCAGACATGTTTACAAACTCAGTGCAATGTGACAGTTGTTTGTTCACTGTTGTAGATGCTGATGCTGTGTGGGGTCCTCCACACCTTCATATTAACTATATTGCCAAAAGTATTCACTCATCCATTCAAATCATTGAATTCAGGTGTTCCAGTCACTTTCATGGCCACTGGTGTATAAAATCCAGCATGCAGACTGCTTCTACAAATATTTGTGAAAGAATGGGTCTCTCTCAGGAGCTCAGTGAATTTCAGCGTGGTACTGTGATAGGATGCCACCTCTGCAACAAGTCCAGTTCATGAAATGTCCTCGCTACTAAATATTCCACGTGTCAACTGTTAGTGGTATTATAACAACTCAGCTGGAAAGTGATTGAGGCCATGTAAAGATCACAGATTTGGGTCAGCGGATACTGAGGTGCATAGTACACAGAGGTCAAAAACTTTCTGCAGCAGTCAGTCTCTACAAACCTCCAAACTTCAAGTTGCCTTCCGATTTTCTCAAAAAGAGTGAATAGAGAGATTCATGGAATGGGTTCTCCATGGCTGAGAAGCTGCATCCAAGCTTTACATCAACAAGTGCATTGCAATGCAATGCAACAGATGCAGTGGTGTAAAGCACACTGCCACTGGACTGCTAGAGCAGTGGAGATGTTTTCTCTGGAGTGACAAATCACACTTCTACACTCTGGACAATCTGAGTAGACAATTCTGGGTCATATTATGCAATCGTGGCGGTTGCCAGAAGAACGGTACATGTCTGACTGCACTGTACCAAGTGTAAAGTGTGGTAGAAGTGGCGATGTATGGTGTGGGGTTGTTTTCAGGAGTCTGAGCCTCAGCCCCTTAGTTCCAGTGAAAGGAACTCTTAATGCTTCAGCATACCAAAAAATTTGGGACAATTTCATGTTCCCAACTTTGTGGCAACAGTTTGAGGATGTCCCCTTCCTGTTCCAACATGACTGCACACCAGTGGACAAAGCAAGGTTCATAAAGACATGGATGAGTGCAGTTTGGTGTGGAAGAACTTGACTGGCCTGCACAGAGTCTTGACCTTAACCCAATAGAACACCTTTGGCATGAACTAGAGCAGAGACCTGAGAGCTCAGGCCTTCACGTCCAGCATCTGTGTCTGACCTCACAAGTGCACTTCTGGAAGAATGGTCAAGAGTTCCGTAAACACACTTCTGAACCTTGAAGCTGAGCTGTTATAGCTGCAAAGGGTGGGCTGACCTCATATTAAACCCTATGGATTAAAAATGATATCTCACTCAAGCTCATATGTGTGTGAAGGCTGATGAGCGAATACTTTTGGCACTATAGTGTATACAGTGCCTTGCGAAAGTATTCGGCCCCCTTGAACTTTTCAACCTTTTGCCACATTTCAGGCTTCAAACATAAAGATATAAAATTGTAATTTTTTGTGAAGAATCAACAACAAGTGGGACACAATCGTGAAGTGGAATGAAATTTATTGGATGTGTCAAACTTTTTTAACAAATAAAAAACTGAAAAGTGGGGCGTGCAATATTATTCGGCCCCTTTACTTTCAGTGCAGCAAACTGACTCCAGAAGTTCAGTGAGGATCTCTGAATGATCCAATGTTGTCCCAAATGACTGATGATGATAAATAGAATCCACCTGTGTGTAATCAAGTCTCCGTATAAATGCACCTGCTCTGTGATAGTCTCAGGGTTCTGTTCCAAGTGCAGAGAGCATCATGAAGACCAAGGAACACACCAGGCAGGTCTGAGATACTGTTGTGGAGAAGTTTAAAGCCGGATTTGGATACAAAAAGATTTCCCAAGCTTTAAACATCTCAAGGAGCACTGTGCAAGCAATCATATTGAAATGGAAGGAGTATCAGACCACTGCAAATCTACCAAGACCCGGCCGTCCCTCTAAACTTTCATCTCAAACAAGGAGAAGACTGATCAGAGATGCAGCCAAGAGGCCCATGATCACTCTGGATGAACTGCAGAGATCTACAGCTGAGGTGGGAGAGTCTGTCCATAGGACAACAATCAGTCGTACACTGCACAAATCTGGCCTTTATGGAAGAGTGGCAAGAAGAAAGCCATTTCTCAAAGATATCCATTAAAAAAAAGTCTAGTTTAAAGTTTGCCACAAGCCACCTGGGAGACACACCAAACATGTGGAAGAAGGTGCTCTGGTCAGATGAAACCAAAATCAAACTGTTTGGCCACAATGCAAAACGATATGTTTGGCGTAAAAGCAACACAGCTCATCACCCTGAACACACCATCCCCACTGTCAAACATGGTGGTGGCAGCATCATGGTTTGGGCCTGCTTTTCGTCAGCAGGGACAGGGAAGATGGAAATTGATGGGAAGATGGATGGGGCCAAATACAGGACCATTCTGGAAGAAAACCTGTTGGAGTCTGCAAGAGACCTGAGACTGGGACGGAGATTTATCTTCCAACAAGACAATGATCCAAAACATAAAGCCAAATCTACAATGGAATGGTTCACAAATAAACGTATCCAGGTGTTGGAATGGCCAAGTCAAAGTCCAGACCTGAATCCAATCGAGAATCTGTGGAAAGAGCTGAAGACTGCTGTTCACAAACGCTCTCCATCCAACCTCACTGAGCTCGAGCTGTTTTGCAAGGAAGAATGGGCAAGAATTTCAGTCTCTCGATGTGCAAAACTGATAGAGACATACCCCAAGAGACTTGCAGCTGTAATTGCAGCAAAAGGTGGCGCTACAAAGTATTAACGCAAGGGGGCCGAATAATATTGCACGCCCCACTTTTCAGTTTTTTATTTGTTAAAAATGTTTGACACATCCAATAAATTTCATTCCACTTCACGATTGTGTCCCACTTGTTGTTGATTCTTCACAAAAAATTACAATTTTCTATCTTTGTTTGAAGCCTGAAATGTGGCAAAAGGTTGAAAAGTTCAAGGGGGCCGAATACTTTCGCAAGGCACTGTATATGCTTGCAATCTACACCCATAATGATATTAACATATAAACAAAAAAGTTCCTTCCATGCAAGCAACAATGAAGATACCTTTACAGTATCTGTCTCTTTAAACAGCATACATACTGATCTACTTCTGCCCCTGTATCACTTTCTTATGAAATCTTTTTTCTGTAGTCAGCAGCGTGGTGACCCTGGCTCATCGACGCTCCACTCTGCCCTCTCCCTGCCCTGCCAACAGTGTGAGCCTGTGGAACATCCTGAGAAACAACATTGGCAAGGACCTGTCCAAGGTTGCCATGCCTGTGCACCTCAATGAGCCACTCAACACTCTGCAGAGGCTGTGTGAGGAGCTGGAGTACAGCGACCTGCTGGACACTGCTAATCAGACTCAAGACCCCTACCAGCGCATGGTGAGTGGGGAGTGAGGATGCACACAAGATCATATTGCAGATTACATGCATAACATCCAAATTCATATTCACTTATTTTCCTGAGACACTTCAGAAAGTCTCATTCATGCAGAGTGTTAGACATTTTAGAGGTTTGAGATCAAGTCCTCTGACAGGAATATTAATAAAAACAGAAACTGGCAGCTACTCTGTTTCTTTTTTCTCTATGCATACTTTTGTTGGAGCCTTCAATTAATTTTAATTGCAAGGAAGTCTCTAAGTTGTAGTCAGACTATACACACACACACACACACACCACACACACACACACACACACACACACACACACGCACACGCACACACAAACAAAAATATACATAAAACATTATAAAACAAATTCACCTTTAACTACATCTAAAATACACACACACACACACATTATACATTGATTAATTTAAGCAGAGTTAGTTTCTGCCACACAGCTGTACCCTGACATGTTTGTATACACAGTATTATCTTCACAATCTGAGACGTGAAACTATATTTTCACAAAAACAGATTACTGGCTCATTCCATGGAAAATTCCTTCCTGATTCACTCCACTCTCAAACTTTTTTTTTCTTGTACAGTGGCTTTAACATACTTAAATAAGCCATGCAAAATTTGACTTTCATACTATAAAAATTGTAGGGGTAGGTTGATAATTTTTGCTATTAGGGCGATGATTTATCTCATGATATTGACGTTCAAAGTTGGTCATAGGAAAAAGTCGTTGTGAGAAAATTTTTTCTGTGTGGCTGATTCTGACGGGGTCAGGTGGGAATTTTTTTCAGATTTGATTTTTATATAGAATGACCTAGTGGAAACATCTCTCAATTCTTGTTTGGAACCACATGTAAGTTGTTGATCCTTCCCTTTCTTCCTTTCCTGTGCAGGTATATGTTGCTACTTTTGCAATATCTTCCTATGCATCCAGCTATTATCGAGCAGGAAGCAAACCCTTTAACCCCGTCCTTGGAGAGACGTACGAGTGTGACAGGCCTGATAAAGGCTTCAGGTTTATAGCTGAACAGGTAGAGGTCACACTTTGCACTCAACTCACTGAATTCTCTGCTTTCAATGTCAAATGATTTGTGACACCTTTGTTAGAGTGTCTGTTAGGGGTATCTGTGGAAATCTGGAAGAACTCTCTTCGTGACTCTTCTCTAGTAGCAACAAACGTTAGTGAAAAGGTGCCCTGCAGTGATCATGCTTTAATGGTTTTATAGCTCACAAATCATGTTTTACCTTAAAGACCTAAACTTTTAATAAAGGACCTTTTTTCTTTTTCTTTTTTTTTTCTCCCAGCTGAGTCATCACCCACCTGTGTCAGCATGTCATTCTGATTCAAAGAACTTCACCTTTTGGCAAGGTGAGCTCCAGAGAACTTATTTGGAGTAAACACCCCCATCTACCCTGTGTCTACCTGGGCTTATTACAGATGACATGAGAGCTCCCACACTGTGTTCCTGGGTATTTGCTGCAAGCTGTAGATTGTATATGAGGCAGAAACTGGTGCCACTTTGTAACTTTGTACTTTTGCATCATGTTATCTGCTTAATATGTTTGTACTGTACTGATTATACTAATATAGCCTAAGTGGAAGCTCTGATACATTCTGGTGTGTTGTTAAAAATAACTGGGCAGCCTGCGGTAGCCAACGAAACTACAGATTGTTGCCTCGTTTGCATTCCCCTCAGTGCACATGAAGCTGCATTAAAAGACACTATTGTTTACAGAAGTGATCAGAGAAGCAGCTTTCCAGATATATAAATCAGATAATTTGTCGATTTTTGTGTCATCACAACACTCACCTGCTGTTTTTGCGATTGTTTCCATCCAGATGTTCGATGGAAAAATAAATTCTGGGGGAAATCCATGGAAATAGTTCCCATGGGAACCACACATGTCACACTACCTGGGTAGGTTCTTTACTTTTGCTCTTTTAATGTGTATGTGTAATATGAGTGTCATTGTGCAGGCTAAACAACCCATGCTTTTAGCAGAGTAATTGCATTGTGTGTGTTTTCTGCAGGTTTGGGGACCATTACGAATGGAACAAAGTGACTTCCTGCATCCATAACATCGTGAGCGGCCAGCGCTGGATCGAACACTACGGAGAGATGGCAATCAAAAACATCAATAGCAATGTGTGCCAGTGCAAAATTACATTTGTTAAGGTTAGGAAACCTAAATACTGTTCATAAGCCATTATTATTGGAGTAAGTGTTTGGATTATTGATTTTCCAAATTCTTGTAATTGTGGCACACTCCTCTGTTTAGATCCACTGACTAGAATTTTACAGTGATTTTTTTTTCTTTCTCCATCATCATCTAAGCAGATTCTTAAAATCTGTCCACACTTGTTAGAAGCTTGCTGCCTACTTACACATAAAGCCATAACAGGACCAGTAGCAACAGTCCTTCTACACTGTGAACATAAACAGCACCATCTACTGGACAAACAAGAAACTGAACTTAAAAAAGCAAATACTAATACGGCTGAATTTTATTTTATTTTATTTTATTCATTTAGAGGATTCATTGAGTGCTTCTTGCATAGTTTGTATGGCATGAATAATGTCTGCTTTCGTAGGGTGTAATATGTATTTCTCCTATTATTCTTTTTAAATGTACAAATATTTCCATTTTAGGCAAGAACATGGAGCTCTACAGTGAATGAGATAGAGGGTGTGGTTACAGATTCAAATGGAAAAGTGGTACACTCCATTTTTGGAAAATGGCACGAAGCAGTGTTTCAAGGAGACCCACCGTCTGCCACGTGTATCTGGAGAGCTAGTAAGTGAAGAGTCGCTGGAAATGTCGGTCACACTTTCGCGCCACGTAACTGAACCGCAAACCCGACCTGGACGTAATATTAGAGCCTTTATTTTTATGTGTTTCTCTGTGTTTAGATTCAATGCCAGTGAACCAAGAACAGTACTATGGCTTCACCCAGTTTGCGGTGGAGTTAAATGAGCTGGACCCTACCTTAAGACCTCTGCTGCCCCCCACAGACACACGCTTCAGGCCGGACCAGAGGTTACCACTCTTTATCTCTTGTTTCTGTGGACAGACTCTAAATCTGTCCATTTAGAATCCCTGTGCTAATTTTATTTTGCAAATAGATGATCCTGCAGCGTAGATGGATTTAAATCTGACCATTTGTTCCCATGAGTTTGTGGGCCAAGTCTGGTTTTGCCCATGTGGTGTGAAGCAGTACAAGTCAGAGTGATGAGCATAACCATGGCAACAGCTATAGTAGTCTAGATACAGAAAGATGAAGAGGATTATGTATGTCCTTCCTTGTAGAGAGAGATTGTCTTTTAAACATAGGCTGGATACTGCACCGGTTGTGTCCCGAGTCAACTGCGATGTCACCACAGCCCCATCACTGTTTACACCAACACTGAGGGTGCACCATACTGCTGAACGATAGGTGTCACCACTCAGACAAACCCTCTGCATCAGCAGTGGTGCAGGAGTAGAAGAAGTCAAAATGGGAAAACCGGCGCGATTGTACATTCGTGTCTTCAACCTGGCTGCACCCACGTGTGAACTGATCAGAGTTAACACAAGTTAACCCAGATCAGTTCACTTAGTCAGGATCACCGCAACTGGCTCCCACTGTTAGCTCCTGGAAGAATTTGTTTGGGTCTTCTTTCAGTGCCCTCTGGTAGTTGACCCAAAATACCAAAATCTCTTTGAGCATCTTTCACATTTCTTTCCAAAATATTCTCATATGAAGTATGGTCACCGATTGTGTTGCACTAATTTTTGCCACGATTGCTGGTGTCTGGAATTCATTATCAGATGTGGTCCTGTGCATATTTCTTCATGCCTATCCTGCAGTGTATATTTTTATGCATTTCAGCTTCCTGTCTTGTTTTTATCTGGAGCGAATTGTTCAAATTAATACCCAAGAATATGCAATAAAGGTGAGCTATAATTTTAGCTTACCAGTTTGAGATTTTATTGAAAACATCTCATTTGTTGTGTGGGCCAGAACTTTACCACATTCTTTATGTTTGATGAAGACATACACATATAATATAAATTTTACCATAATCGATTATATGGACATCATATTGTAATTACCCCCATGATCATTTTCCCATAGACTTCTATAGCGATTCGCCCCCTGCTGGCCATTTAAAAAGAATGCATGTTTAAAGCACCTCAGCTTCACTTTTTATACCTGGAAGTTATGTTCATCTTCTCTGTCCTTTGTTTATGTCTTTTATTTTCTTTTTTTGTTTTAATTTTTAAATGTATAGTAAGTTTTTGAAACCACCTTTTCAACAGATACATTCCTAACTTCCTTGAATGGGTGAATAACATTTGTGACATAGTTTTAACAGGATTCAGAGAGTCGGCATAAATGGAAAAGAAAATGTTTCATCTTTTCACTTGAATTTAATTAACTCGAAAATGTTTCACTAGCATGAGTGCAGCTACTATACCAAAATTATGCAACAGCTACCCACTAATTAATTACCAATGGTAGGTTATTAAGTGATGTCATTTAGAAGTGGCATTAAGTCAGTTGCAGCCATTTCTGATACTCCCTGAAAGCCAGAGTTTTGCTTTTGTGTGGAGTAAAGAGGTTGGGAATGGCACTGGCACACAGCAGGAACAAATTTGCGCTGGTTCCCCACCCTGACTTGTTCTCTGTATATTTATTCCAGGCTGCTGGAGGAGGGGAATGTCGATGGAGCTGAGGAGCAGAAACAGAGAATAGAGCAGCTCCAGAGGGAGAGGAGGAAAGTGCTGGAGGACAACAGCATGACACACCAGCCACGCTTTTTCAAGTATGCTGTTCTTTTGCTTGTTTGTAAGGGTCTTTGTGTGCAATCATAAATAGTGTTTGCATGTGTTTTTCTGTCACATGAGCTGAGATCACCTCCACAGCAGCCACTGTGGTGGTGGTAGTGTTGCTGGTGTTGTGTTTAAATAACATAATTCTGGGCTTGTTTCAACTCTTATTCTTAACTTGTTGCAACTTCTTATTTTTAACTTTAAACAACACATGAATTTGAGTATGTCTGATGCATCATCTGTCAATCATAATAAAGGGTTTTAATTTGTGTTGTGCTGACAGGAAGTCTACAGATGACAGGTGGGTGAGCAACAACACATACTGGGAGCTGCGGAAAGATCCTGGATTCAGCAAAATGGACTTCCCTGTTTTGTGGTGACATTTGGATTTAACTAAACCTCTCCAGTTCACTTTATTATAGAGAGGGAAGTCTGAAACTGAACTGAGGTCAGCCTCTAAGTGTCCTGACCTGCTTGTCAATGTAACCTAAATCCACACTGACTACCTGCTTCCTTTTTCAGGACTGAGCACAATCTATAGAACCTCTATTGGTGTGTTATTGTTCTTCCTGAGCTTCCCCTCCTGTAACTGTAATTTACACGTAAGTGTAGACTAAAGGTCCACATGTGTATGTTTTGTTGCATCTCAGCTTTCACCAAAGTGCCTTTTTATTGCAGTGCTGCATTCAAAGAGCTGCTGTAGCAGTTTTGCACTTTTATTCAGACTAAAAATGTTTAATGATGTCAGTATGATTCTTATCTGGAGAGAAAAGGAGGGTCGGGGCTGGACGGGAACTCGTGCAAATGCTTTTACCTTGCTCATGTGCTCCTCCATGGAGTCAACATCATGACTCAAAGAATTTCTGATTATTCCAGCTGATGCCTGATCAGAGATTCTCATTATAGAACAGGAGCTTTTTTCAGTATGCTGCCTTGTTTGTTATCAGTCGTGAGTATCACAGGACTGCGTATACAGTTTTTCAGAAATGGCAATAACACTTCATGTTGAAAGAAGATAATAAAGTCTACAAGGAATGGTCAAGTTATGATGTCTCACAGCTTCTTGTTTGTCTCACTTCCAGTCTCTTCAAATGGTCATCAAAAAAAAGTCCCTTCATTGAAATAATTATGGATTAAATATAATTTAGCAGGTCCTTTGATAATTATGTTGATAACATTTTGGCACATTGATTGCTTGTTTGCACATGTTCTGAAGTACAATACTCAAATGTATTTATTTATTGCTGGAATACTGTCTGTCCATCCATTATATAGACCTGCTTGTCATTTGCAGGGTTGTGCAGGCTTTGAGTGAATCCCACCCTGCAGTATGTTTATGGCCACTAGGATGGATCAAAATAAGTTAACACCACTGACCTCTAACCTTAAGGTTACCATGTAGTAAACTTGTTACCAACAGTTGCTCTTTGAGACACACTGCAGTTATGAAGCAGTAAAATCACTATTCTTACCTTTAAGCTTAATTTGTAGTCTATACCATCAGAATGTCAGGCTTTAGCTGCCAAATGCGCCAGTGTTTTCATCAAGTAGTCACTAACTGTGTCTGGCATTTAGTGCTGACTTGCTGCCCCCCCACAGAGTGGGGAAAGTTGCAGGGTGACAGCAGGATAAGATCAAACTACCTACAACGCTCTGTGAAACTGAGGGCAGCTGCAGCTGGTGAATGTTCTGTATCTGTGTCATGGGAGATTCGCATTATGGATGTGAGGCCGACAAGTCTGCAGCAACTGCGTGATGCTATTGCGTCGCTTATGGATCAAAATCTGTGAGGAATGTTTCCAGCACCTCGTTGAATTTGTGCCATGAAGAATTAAGACAGACCCCCCCAACACACACACAAATCCACACCTACCTTCAACACATCAAGACATGGTTGCCACCGTGGCTTCGGCGATCTGTTTAGGATCCCGGACAATATCAAGAGCTAGGAGGGCTGCCTGGATTTAACACACAGACATGCTGATTCATACCCTTAAGTGGAAGCCCTACTTTGGAAAAAAGTTTGACTGTGAGGAAAAAAACAAGTCACATTCAGGAGCAGTGGGGACAGGATGTCTTGGATGTGAGATGACTAGGTTCGGAGCATTTGTATTGCCACTTTCATCTGCTCTTTGGCAGCCTCAGCCTCTGTGGAAAGCCACAGTGACCCAAGTACTGTTTTATAAACTTAAAATCCTGTGATATAACACCATCCACTCCAACCAGCTGGGTAAGTAGTCTTACTTTTTTGGGAACTTGGAAGCAAAATGAAAATATTTGAACAAACCAGTGGGAATTGGCCACAAAAGCAGAGATGCCTTTGCCTCCATCATCAGCTATACTGCCAAAGAGAAAAGAGGACCTTTATGGGTTACACCGCTCTGCCAACTAAAGGGATCAGTGAAGGTCAGAATGACCCAACCCTGCGCAGTCTGTCCCTCTAAGTAAAGTAGTTCAACCTGACTTTTAAAGGAACTGAAACTCAAGATATAAGAGGAAGCATTTAAACATGAAAAACCCACCTGTCTGTTGTGCCATTTAAACGTGTGCTAGATCTTACAGTGGGTAATATTTGCAACTGCAACAGGTGAGAAAACTTAAGTCATACCTAAATCACAAAAATAATGCAAGTAATATTACGGTGATATCTGTTAATTAAAACTTTACATTGTAAAAATTGGAATTTCATGACACTTAAAGGAAGATTTACATACAGCACATTTTTAAAATGTTATTTTTCTTAATGTTCTGATTAAAAACAAATATCCAAAATTCTGTACACATATTAAAAATGATGCTGCATTCACACAGTCAGCATTTCTATTATTTCATGCCAGGCCATTATTTTATAATGGATAAAATTGGAACAATAATGTATTAATAATATGTAGGCAACCTGTTTTCTGCACTGAACTTTTTCAATATAAAACACTGAAGCACTGGAAAAATTGTATATGTTCCTTATGGCATAATGAGAATAGAGGGAAAAAATAAATGATTAATATGTTAATCAAAAAAAGAAAATGTAAATACAAAAACGTGTAAAAGTAAAATTGACTATTAAATATATTAAATCTAAGCATAAAAAACCAAAGTTTATTATCATTTTCAGAGAATCTGTATGACTCTAGTCTTCTTTTGTTGAGATTGGGATGTGTTTTGACTTATAAAGAGAGTTTGCTGGTGGATGTGGTTTGGCTGCTGTGAATGAACTGTAAACCAGCTCCGTTTGAAAGAGTACTTGCGACATGGTATGAATGAAAAAAGAAAGAAAAAAAACTTTCCCCACTCCAAAATTAACGATTGAAAAAAAAAATTAGGCAAGTCTGCTCATGTCCCGAAACCCACACACACATACACACACATCCCAGTTGATTCATATGATCATAATCAACTCGAGTTAGAAGAGGAGGCGGTCTTCATCCCCTCTTGTGAAATAGAGCCCAAGCGCACTGTCCTCTCAGCATTCAACTCCAGCTCTCGCCGGACAGTGCTGCAGGGATTCGCTCCATATTTTGCAACAACTTTGTGTGTGAACTATCACCGGATTATTTTGGATATTTTGGTCCGCTTTTTACGCATGGCAACATCGGTTACATTCCAGGAGTGACAGCTGACGCGCGAAGTCAACTCTGAGACTCAGTGAAAGATCATTAAAGGTAATAACTTTACTTTTTAGTTTCTGAATATCGATCTGTATTTCGTAGTAAGACTAAGAATGCCTCTAGTGTCCGTCGAGGCCGACCCGTGTGGTCTGCGCGTTGGGAGTTTGCGGTCAGAAAGTATTCTTGCGCCTTTGGCCTCTTTTATATCCGAGTCATGCGTCTTTGAGGCTCGTGCGCAGGTGATCTCACTCACTACGCCAGCGCGCGCTACTTAAGCTCCAGCCAGAATTAGAAAAAGTGGGCTGCCGGGAAATGGCTTGGCACGCGTGGGGATGGGGGCGGTCGTGGAGTCTGGGCCTATGACAGGAATATTAGCGCTTTCGGAACCTGAGGTGTGGTAATGCTCATCGACACATATATTTCTATAGGAAAACTAAACATGGGTTATGTCTCAATAAAAGTATCCCGTTTCCTTGGGTCCAGATCACACTAAACAAAAGAAACATAAAATATTCAAAGTGCACATGTGAGCTTTGGGAGTGTGAGTTTGGGGTTAGAGTACGGTCCCAGGTGACATGAGGCAGCTGCTTAATAATTTAGCCCACATGACTCAACAAACTGAAACCATGTCAAGTCAGGGTTAGTTTATCTTAATGTTCAGCTTGGAAGAGGGCGGCATTCTTAATTTTACTCAGAGGGGATTTTTCAAAAGTCTGAGCTCCACAGACAGTTAACAGTACTGGCCTCTTTCGCTCGCCTCCAGCTCAAGTTCTCTTCTTTTGCTTAACATTCCTCAGACATCCAATCACGTGCAGCCTTCTCCTTGCCCTCCGTGACAAAAGCCCCCTCTTACATCCAGATACTGTAAATATTTAAACAATGAAAGCTGAGACTGTAGTATTAGTGAACGGGGGTGTCTGTTTATGCTCATGTTTTTGTTGTCAAATTGGTATCCTCACGTGCTGGGGCCTTCCTCTATGTCTGGTGAGTCACTGATTTGTTATTATTTCAGGTCAACATCCCCACACAGGCTTCTCAGTCTTCTATCAACTTTATCAAGAGGGGAAATCCGGGGAGAATACCAACTGGAAATAACCTACAGTGGTTTAGTTTGCTGAATGAAGGCACATCAGGGTTGCTGCCGCTGCCTTAAAGGGGAGAAAATAAGCTCAAACGGAAACCTTGAATGTCCTTCTCTTCCAGCTGTCTGCAGTGCTCGTCTTCCGAAGGCATGTTTTCCAAGGCCACTGCCAACTTTGTGCGTGAGATTGACCCCGAAGGACTCCTCATCCACGTGTCCCGAGTAAATGACTCACACAAACTGGTTCCCATGGCACTCGTGATCAAACGCAAGCGCTGGTTCTGGCAGAGACCGAAGTATCAACCAACAGATTTCACCCTCAGCGACCTGTTGCTGGGAAACAAGGAGCTCACACCTGGTAGGTATGCACATGCAAACTTTGGGTGTTTAAGGAAAAATGTAGCCCATGCCATTTGATTTCCATTTCAACAAAGCAGATGTCTACGTAACACCTTATGTTTTATCAGGAGTGTCCGAGTCAGAATTCCTGACCTACAAGGGGACATATGGCTCTACTCTTGCTAGTGAGCTGAGCCCAGAAGCTGGCTCTGCCAGTGTCAAACTGGAGGGGCGGGGCACCACCAAGCTCCAGTCATGTTTTGGGAAACTGAAGAAGGAGGAAGTGGATGTGAAGAAGCTACTACTTGACTCTAGCAACAGGTATGATATAATCTTTTTTTTTTTTTAATGTTTTCACATATGCAGCTCATCATCAGAGAGTAAAAAGACGATGTCATCACTGCTGATGTAATGAACTCCTTAAGAATGTGGTTAGACATTACGCACCACACGTTAAACACCTCGGACCACTGGTGTGTAAAAGTGGCCACATCAGCAGTGTCATTTTCCACTCAACAAGGATCGGTCCATCTGTAATCATTAAGACCGGCCTCTCTTTGTATCAGGTCAGTGGACATGCAGCATGTGCTGGTGCAGCAGCTAGAGAAGCAGGCCGAAGTGGTGGCACTGGTGAAGGAGAGGATTCTCACCACCAGCCCCTGCTCCATCACCCAGACAAAAGTGGAGGAGTGCACCTTTCAGGGGGTGCTGGGGCTGGTGGGCATGCTGGGGAGCTCTGTTAAGGTAGGCCTCTTAAAGGTTTTTTAATCATGTTGTAAGATTTTTTTCAATAAATTTATCAGAAATAGATATTATCATCATTATATATCTTGTAAATTAGAGAAATAAAAGATTAGGGCTGTCATCAAAGAAAAGAAGAAAAAGAAATCAGTCAGCTGTCCTTTAATCAGACCAATATTTCTAATCTGTGTGTGTATGTGTGCTCTCAGGTGTGTGTGAAGGATAGCAACAGCATTGAGGTTGACAGCGATGTTTCCATGGAGATCCCCTCTGGTACAGTCATCTCGTACAGCATCCTGGAACTGGAGATTAAAAAAGACGGACAATATTGTGAGTTTGTGTGTGTGTGTGTGTGTGTGGAGGGGGGGGGGGGTGTAAACTACATGCCTAGTAATGAATGTGAGAATGACATCACTTTTACATTGTGGTGTGCCCTCAGTGACCACACATACAACCAAATCACTGAAATACTGCTACTCTATTAAGTAAACTTTTAAAACTGGTATTGCGGCTTTTCGAAAGGTCTCTGCTGTGATTGGGCACACTTCAGTGTCCTGAAGTAATCCTACTCATATTTGTGTGGTTGTACTCTGCACCACGGTCGAACAAAGTTCATAGTGAATGTCAGCAGTCCGAGCTGCTCCAAAGGCAGCAGCAACAATCAGACATGGTCAAAATGTTCAGCTTGGTTACTGGAACTAGCGGAATTTAAGCCTATCAGGCAGTTTTTGGTGACACCTGTCTGTCAAAGCAGCCACACCCGTAACTTTAAAAGCTTACCAGTATCCCAGATTTACAACACTGATGCCACAATACAGTGTATATTCATTTAACAGATTAAAAATGCCAGTGGAATAATGACCTCTGTCCGGTCTCCCCCTGCTGCTTATGTGAAATCCGTGCCTGCAGGTACTGCTGTTAGAGACAGGAGAGGTTAATGAGGGTGTGCATGCTTGTCAAAGTGGATCTAAGATAAAGAAATCAATTTGACTTTTTGTTCCCAAAGGTGTCATTGCACTTACAGTGACAAATGTAGCTGCCACTCACATAGAGTGATTTTTTCTTTATATTTCACCTCAGTTCACCTTCTCCTGTGCATTCTTTCTGCTGCAGCGCCATGTGTGCGTCAGACAGAGAGGCTGCAGCACACCCGTAAATGGCACCAACACTATAGAGAGCCATTTTTTCTCTACACTCAGATGCTTTGAAACAGAAAAAAATAGGTGTTAGTAACAGAGAAGTGCTGGATATAATTAGGCCAACGTGAAACAAACACAACAGTAAGCTCTTTTGTTTAAGCATTCATTAGGCAGATAACATTTGTGTGCCTTTGCTCACGTGTCTATATTTTTCAGATGTATGCCTACAGCCTGGCACAATAGGAGGCTTCGAGTCAGACTCCATCTCGATGTCCTGGCATTCCGAGGATTCCTTTAGCACAGTGGATGGAAAGTGCAATAAGCAGCAGGATCCACAGAAAGTACCCCTGATTGCACTTCATAATGGTTTGTCATTTGTTAATTGGGGGAAAAAAATGCTATGAGGAAGCCAAACACAGTAGTTCCTTTTCTCCCAAATACAACTGTCATTGCAATCACAGTTCAACGTTGCATTAATAGTTGCATTTGGTGATTTTTTTTCTGAAACTTTGTGGCTGAGCTGACCTTCCTCAGTAGCAAACACTGGGACTAAAACTAGCTGTAATACCTAATGTCAGCGGTCAGACGGAAACTGATAAATAAACAGTATCTCCTGGTCTCCCGCAGAAACGCAGGAAAAAGACCTTTCTCCTCTGGCAGAGCTCCCCCAGTCAACCCGATGGGCGTTGTTCAAGAAGCTCCAAGAAACTCTGAGGGACAGACCTGCTCTGTCATATCTGCAGCTTGTGGTGAGTGAAAGTGGCATGACCCCGTAGCCTATGCCAGATGTTTGTGGTGACCGTTACCCAGTCTGTGAAAATAGTCTGTCTCTGTTTCTGTTTTTTTTTTTTTTTGGCTAAAAAAAAAAACAGTCGTGCAAATAAATGTGTAACTGAAGATCACAGCATCCCAAAACCACAATGTATTTTTGTTCAAATTAATATAGATGTATATATTTTTCTCCATTTCCCTTCTGAATCCCTCTTTTTCTGTGTCAGCTGGAGGATTTGTGTCTCAATGGAAAGCACAATGGGACCACAAAAGAAGAGCAAGCCAGCGCAGAGAGTCACGCTGAAAGCACCTTAAATGCAGCACACCTGTTGGTCAGTGCCCTGGAAGGTGAGAGGAAATGACAGGCAAAAGAGAACGGCACACACAGTTACACCAAACAGTACTGTAGAAATATATTTTTTTAGAGTTTAATTTTGTCATCCATCTGTTTATTGTGCTTTCAGAGTTGGCTGATGAAACTCTGGAACTTCTGAGCAAGAGCTGTCCTGATTTTCTGCAGGCCTTCAACACACTGGTTAGCTGACTTGTTCCAGTTTAAGATACGTTGTTCCATTAGTGGTGATTTCAATAATAGCTCCATAGCTAATGTTCTCACATGATTTTATAATATTTATTAAGCTGTTTTCAGCTTTATGTGCCTATTTCTTTAATAAAATAGAATTCAAACCTATAAACCATATTCTGCCACAAAGAGCCTTTGTATTGATCCATCCATCTATCTCCCCAGGTATGCAGGTTAAAGAAGAGCGGCTGCAATGCTCTCTCCAGTCAGTCTCTTCCCGCCCTGCTGCAGGATAACCAGGCCTTTCAGCTGGCAGAACAGCTGCTTTGCTCTGCCGGTGTGAAGCTGAGGAGAGACGCTGACCAGCTGTGGATAGAAAGCAGAGATAATGCGGGAGTCCTCCCAGTGGTCCTCTTTCTCAGCGTCCATGGATTGCATTTGCTCTGCAATGCACTGCAGTAGTTTTAGCATCTGAATGTGCACTCCCCCTTATTTTTTAATTGATTGTATTTGCACCATTTTTTTCTTTATTGTAAAGTTCTATTACATACAAGCGTTCCATAGTTTGTTATGAGGCTTCTTTATATTATTAACATTAATGCTTTTTTAAATATCATTTTATATTTGTTACACTGCAAAAGAAAAAGTTATTTTTCCTAAATATATTTTTATTATTTAAACCAAACATTGCTAAACCTGCATTTAAAAAAAAAAGAAAAAAAGATTAATTAAAGGAAGATGTATTATATTGTGAGGCAGCTCTGAAATGATATGTGGTCTCACTTTATAAAGCTTTGATTACCTTTTACAATACCTTACAGAAATCTGGCCTACAAGTTATTATTGTCAGATGAATTCGGCTGTTTTCTACTAGTTTTAGTCCACAAAAAAAAAAAAAGGTTCATCAGTGAAGCTCATCACTTGAGAAAATTCAGTGACCATGGGATCACATGAAAAAGTAGTAGTTCAGATTTCTCAACTCAAGAAATGTTTACATGATTTTAAGCTTTTTGGTTAACATAAAAAAGTGAAGCTTGATGCATACCAATGGTATGCAATATAGATAATCTTTCTGCATCTATGCGGTGAAAACCGTGTTACATGCCGATTCTTGCCAGGATTTTTATTTTTACCGGTACTGCTTCGTATCGCTGCTCTTGCTAATAATCAAAATACTATTAAACTTGTTTTCTTTCTTTCTTTTTTATTTATGAAGAAAGCTTTATTTTTAAAATCCCACTGAAGACTTTGATAAAACAATCTGCACTGTGTTAAAAGCAGTATTGACTTTTGATTTAAGAAAAAAAGTGTGTTTTTGTACATGAGCATTGAGTTTTTATGATGTTCCTCTTGTCCTGATCTTACTGCTACTTACTTTCTAATTTATTGTTAAGAAACACTATATTCATAAGCTTTGCATGTAGGTGTCATTTTGCATGAATTGTGTCTTCCATAGCAAAATAAATGCAAAATATGATACAAAATGGACTATTACATTTTCTTGCAGATTTTTAGGGACAGTATTGCTTTTTGGGATTTCTCTGTTGAAAAACTTTACACAATCATCTTTTACAGTATTTTTGAAACTATCTTTAAGATATATAAAAGTACAAAGCCTTTGATGTTGTAATCATAGATATGAGTGTGGTGTCGCAGCTGTGGGGAAAAAATGTGTAATGCTGCTAGTTCGAAGAAAGACTTTTGTGTGGACACACTTATTCTTATTCTCACCATTTTTTAAATTATATTTGTAATTTTTTACTAATTTTTACGACACTCCAGAGCAGTAAGCACTTTAACTCTGCTTGGCAGGCATTTTCAGCTTTATATACCTATGTCTACACCACCCGTCTCTTAATGTCTCTTAATACATGTGCATACCAGATTCCAGACCTATGTGCAAAGGTGTGAATCAGCAAAGTGCTGGAAACATTCCTTGTTATTATTTAACTCATTGTCATGTTTGAGAAACCAGTCTGAGATGATCTGATCTTGGTGACATTACACATTATCCTTGCTGGAAGCAGCCATCAGAAAATGGGTACGCTGTGGTCATACAGGGATGGACACGGCCAGCAACAATACTCAGGTACGCTGTAGAGTTTTAAGGAGGCTTAGTTGGTACTAAGCCACCATACCACCAGCAGCCTGAACTGTTGATACAAGGCAGGATGGATCCATGGTTTCACATTGTTCACACCAGACACACACACACATACAGGATGTAACACTTCCAACTGTGTTTACAGGTAGGTAGCTTCAAGAGGCGTGCCCCTTTGGTGTGGCCTCTGATGCAGGAGGTGTGACCCTGAATGCATACTTCATACCTGACCAGTTTGTGGAGTCATCGTCAGGCCTAAAGGACAGTATAATTAAAAGAAATAAAAACTATGCTTAAAAAATAGCTATAAGAATTTTGTGAACTTACAAAACTAGGTAAAATTAAATTAAATATTTGTATATTTTTTTAAAAATGGTCAAGACAGACTGCTCCCACTCTGTTCGGGTAAGCAGCATTTTTGGTGACGCCGATAAGAAATATGACCACGTGGTGTGACCAGTGACGTAAATCTCGCGCGACTGCTGCTCAACCTCATTCGGAAAACACCTCCGATTGGCAGAATTGTTGTTTGTGCGCCCAGAAAAACGTCTTTAGCACCGTGTGGAAATGCCAGTGTGCAGCTTCTTCCTTCAGGGCCGCTGTCGGTACGGCGAAAAATGTTGGAATGAGCACCCGAGAGGAGGAAGCAGGGGAGGTGGAGGAGGTGGAGGTTATAACAACAACAACTACGGCGGCCGCTCCTCTGGGCACCAGCAGTCCAGAAGTGGAGGTGGAGGTAACATCTTCGATAAATACATACATGAGTTTAAACTTGCAGTCGGTTTGTTTAGCAGGCTTCTTGTAATGTTTTTCTCGCTTATTTAGTTCTGCTGTTTAGTTTCATTTATTCGCTAAACACTTGAACCACATTATACACACACACACACACACACACACATATATATATATATATATATATATATATATATATATATATATATATATATATATACACACACACACATACACACACACACACTTTTCCTATCATGGCCATAATGTAACTATTTATTATATAATCACTTGTTATTCTGATGTAAATGGGATTGAAAAAGTTCTTTTCGAGGCTGACATGGGCAAGAAGGCAGCAGACTTAACAACTAAACATAAACACACAAATTCAGATGGGGCTCATTACACCAGCGTGAACACAACATGAACATTATATGTAACAAGAGATTAAAGGCAAAATAGGTGCGATTGAAACTGATATGATGGACTTGGGATAGCTGTGTCTCTCTTAGCAATACAAGTTTACTGTCATCTGACTGCTGGAGAGCCCTGGCTGACCAGCCAGCGGCTACTGCTGGATGAAAGAAAAGAGAGAAAATACACTTGCACCATCATATCGTCACACTTTACGTCAAAATAATCTGTAGCATGTTGGATTTTCCATTTGTTTTCAGTTTATTCATTTGTTTCTTAATTACTGAAAGACAATGAAAGCCATACTGTGTGACAGCACCGCTGCATTATTAGATGTTAAGGAAAATAACAGTGGCCACATTATCTGTGCTTTACTCACACTGAGTAAAGCAAAATGTTGTACAAAGAACTTTAAATACATTATTTTGGACTTTAATGCATGAGAAGGTAAACTTTAACTTGTCCTGATACTTAAACGTGGTGTGAAAAGATTTTTTTTTTTTTAGTGCCCTCTCATGCAGATTTGTGTGCATGCAGAATAACACAAACACTTGTTTAACCTTGTGTCCTGTGTACAAAGTTTTAACAGAGAGGAGGAGAGGCAATCAACTTTTGCAGGGTGGGGCTCTTTTTTTTTTCTCTTCTCCCAAGCTTACATGCCAAATCACTTAAAGTGTGTATGTGCATACAGCCCTTTTAATATTAAACTACTGTGCAGTGGTTTTCCTCTCATACACACTCAGACTGCTGCCTGTACTGCAGCAGCTGTGTTGCTTTCACTGTGTATTATGTGTGTAACCTCTTGATGGTTTTCTAATATTATAGTGTTGTCTTCTTTTGTAAAAATCAGTCACTCTGCTGCCAGTAGATGTGCATGTTTGTACTGCCAGTGTCGCCCCTCTCATGGGAACATGCTTGTAGATGGTGATAAACCCTGGGTTAACTTATCGAGTTGATAACCACATTTGTGTGACTGCTTAGTCTGATTGCAAATGTTAGGGCAAGAGATAAAATATGGAAACATATCCTGGGTATGTTGAATTTGCTTATTGGCTAGCAACTTGTCAGGTACAAGTCATTAGCCAATGAGCACACGCTGTCCCTGTTTCACGGGAGAATTTTTTTTCCTTTCAGTCATGTTCCAAATCAATTTAATTTCATGGTTACCACTTCATGAGTTCTCATGGTGGTGGTTATCAAATAAATGAATGTAAAGCAAACAACCAGCTTGCAGTAAAGAAGAAAGTCAAGGGTAAAGCTAACCAGAGAGCTAATAAATTGAACTGAACAAACATTATAATGGAATAATAATAATAATGTGCAGTGCATTATACACAAATTTTAGTGCTTTTTGACTATGTAGTGTGAATTCTTTTTGTGTTACATAGACATCTTGCTCTATTATTTAAAAAAAAATCTTGCTGTGTATCAAGCATTGCAGAATCGCTACATTGTGATATAACTGTTATTGTGGGAAATTTATCGTAATAGTAACTTATTAAGAATTTTAGCACAGTCGTCATTCTTTTTTTGATTGACACTGGTTTGCATTTCGGTTCCAGGGTTTGGAAACAGAGTTTGGGTGAATCCTTCCCAGCAAAAAGGAAGCTACATCCAGCCTTCATCCTTCTCCTCTCAAGGAAGTGATGACTGGGGTCATGGAGGAGGTGGTGGAGGAAGAAGAGAGAACATGAAAAGTGCCGAATTTAGTTTCTCAACTCAAAACAGATTTTCGTCTCTTGGTACGCCCAGCAACTTTGACAGGGGAGGCCGAGAAAGAGGAGGAAGGGCAGCGGGAGAAACAGCTGGTGAAGAAGATGATGACAAAAAACTGTGAGTCTTTTTTTTTTTTTAACTTTAATGTTTATTTGTTATCTGTCATAAGGAATTAATTCACATTTTTGTCAACCAGGGAAATCATTCAGATGGACATGGATGTTTGGGAGAAGTCCGGTCAGTGGGGATTCTCCTGTTATTGTAGCTTCAGGACGCCTATATCTGGTATGTATCAGGTTTGTCATTTGTAGTTTTACAAAACTAAAACACTGGACCTGAATGTGTTTCTTGTGTTCTGTCTACAGGTTTCACTGATCTCTCTCCTGAAGAACTCAGGCTGGAGTACTACTCCGCAAGAGCTTCAGGAGATCTGCAGAGCTACGTAAGTGGAGTGTCCCTCAGTAACGCCATTTCTGTTTGTCTTTGGGTCACTAATCAAATCAAGAGGCTTCTTTGTTCTGTGGAGTCATCTTCTTCATGGATAGAAGCACGATGACATGAACTTGATTTAGCCAAGCCTTAGTTAGTATTGAAGGCAAAATGTTAAATGCTTTTAATAATTTCTAAGAGTATAAGAAATTTCTCTTGTGTGTGCTTAGACCAATGGTGTCAAACAGCTTTTCAGTCAGTGGCAAAGCAGAGTCCGGGAGTTGAAGGTTCTGAATCCAGCCACTCGGGCAGCACTGGTGAGACACACACATGCACACTATATAAACACCCCTTCCCACTGAACATGCCACAAACACAGAAATGGATAACTTTGGATCTGTTGTTGCAAATCCAAAGTCCGTAAGTACTCCCTAATGTGACTTGAAAATAAAATGTGAAGATGTGTTTTAAATGTTTACTGTTAGCATTCCTACAGACTTTTACATGTCAGCAGTGCGCAGCAGTGGAAATGCCAGTGGTCAATGGAATACATTTTCTTTTATTATGATTTCCTTTTACCCTTCCTTTGGACTTATCAGACACCTGGTTTAGATTTAGTGCAGACATTCTGACTTCACACTAGCAGCGCTCCCATCTGTTTTGGGGTTTTTAATTCAGTGGTTTTGTTGTTTACACTATTTATTTTCATTGCAGCTTGCAGAGTTAAACGGCACCGCACCTCAGGCATCTTCAGGTGGCTTTGGCTCCACGTCAGCAACTGGATTTGGATCTTCTACCTCCAGCTTTGGCAGCAAAGGTGAAGATTAAGGATAATTTTATTGTATGGTTAAAGGGTAAAGTGATAGTTCAGCATGCTACATTAACCCAAAAGGTGACTGTTTCTGCTATTTAAAAAAAAAAACCATGGAATACTCAGCTGAATAACTTTTTTCAAAGTTTTGAAAACCTACTGCGACGTACTGATACTTAGTATTACCCTTTTCTAATAAGTATGCTAGAGCAGATACTACATGTAGTATAGTATTTCAGCGTTCAGTCAAGAGCCTGTATGGAGTGAAGTCCACAATGTAATTAATCAAAATTTAAGTTTGTAGGTTTTTGGAATAGAATGTTTTGTATTGTTCTGTTAATAAAGTTATCCATCGTCCCATGATAACTGAATCCTTCTATTCATGCAGGTTTTGGAGTCCCAGCACCCGTCCAGGCCAGCGGTTTCAGCTTTTCTGCTTCAAATAGTGGATTTGGTTCTGCACCCACACAGTCATCTCCAACAGGTTTTGGTAGCATTTTAGCAGCTGCTACACAACATCCCTCTGGGTTTGGCTCTGCATCCTCCACTGCACCTTCAGCTTCAACTTTCTCCTTCACCTCCACAACCACAGACAAACCAGCAGCGCCTTCAGGATTTGGATCTGCCTCTGGATTCAGTTTGCCCTCTACGGCAAGCACCGGTGGAGGATTCGGTAGTAGTGTCGGGGCTGTAGCCTATGCTGCATCAGGAAGCAGCAGTACCTTTGGGCACACAAGTGCAGGATTTGAGGCCACTCAACCCACTTCAGGAACTGGTACTGCTGGGGGGGCATCGGACAGTCTGTTTTCTCCTGAGAGCAAACTGACTGAGGAGGAACTGAATCAGTTCAAGGCTAAGAGATTCACTCTGGGACAGATTCCGCTGAAGCCTCCTCCTGCTGACCTGCTAGCAGTATGATACTACAGAGAATATGGGTAGATTGTTAAACTAGAGAATAATTTATCAAATGTGGAGATTTTCTTCTTTGAAGTTCTTTTGTGCAAATAAATTTCACACAGTTCTGATCAGTTTGGGTAGGAAAAACTCAATTTGGTCCAGTTTTTAAAGACAAAGTGTACTTCTACAACAGATTGTATTTTTAAAAGCTGTCTTTTGTCTTATAAAGTTCTACTTCTGGATGGTTTTTGGGTTGCATTGGTCTGAATTTGTTCACCTTTGCCTGTTTGTGGAGTTGTTTTTTTTTTTTAAAGATTTATTTTAATTTTTAATGATCAAACATACAAAATGCAGCACATCAATAAAAGTTTGCCTTGAACTTGGTTGCAAACTTTAATCTGCATAAAGTTTCAACCTACTATGGACGCATGATATGATATGGTATGTTATGGTGTGGCTGCTTCCTCAGGCAGGTTTCTCCTGTATGAGAGAGCTGGGCCCTAGTCCAGGAAGTAAGTTTAGCTAAAAACTCCGAGTTTGTTAACCCTGAGACGAGGGGAAACTCAGGTTGTCTGTTCCAGAAAGAGCGCTAACTTCAACTCTTGAGTCAGTTACCAGGGTAACAGATTCGGTGAACCTAACCTGCTCACTGGCAGGTTTTATCTCTGACTCCTCCCCTCCTGCTGCACCTGAACCAGCAATCAGAGGAGCAAATTCATTTACAGATGTTCACCTCTGAACTCCCAGTTAGAGTTCTTGGAGATGATGTGAATATTGGAGAGAAGATGAGGCTGAAATAATTTTAAGACTTGAAAATTGAGCTAAATATATTTAAAGTGACGTAAATGTTAACATTTTGAAAGTTGTGGTGTCTGAAGTTCAGAGTATGCATCTTGACATGTTTTCCACTGAAAAATAACCTAAATTGGTGAATTAGGTGGTTTGCCGGATCCGCCTGCTGGGATTGAAGGCTCCATAACATCAGCAAACCGTTCCCAAGTCCACGTGCACAGCAGGAGGGAATCAGACTGAATAAGGCCCTGATCCAATTCAAGCTCCAGTCATTTCCCAGCTCACCCATCCGGATGCATTCATAATGGCTTAATTTTCCCAACACGATCTGCACTCTCTATTTAAAATAGTTCATCCTCTCAAACCTGTACTGAAATATTTCAAATCTATAAAGCTGAGACATTTCTTATAAATTGTTTGCATTTATTGATAAAACTGCCCTACATTTTTTCAGTTAAATGTGAAACTATTACTGAACTCTGGCCTTGAACAGTAACTCAGCGAAACGTTTCTGCTGTGGCTGTCAGAGGGCCGTCATCTATCTTAGATCAGATTAGAAATGGTTAAACAGGGAACATTCAAAGCAGTTTTTCTCTAAATCTGATCCCCATTTTTATCCAGTAATGGCAGAAATAATGCAATTCTCCATTTAAAAAAAATAAAAGTGAGGTTGCTACATTCCATCGATTAAATTTCTATTGAATAGTTATTTAAACAATGAAATGGTCATAAACTCGTGCAAAAACAGTTTTATAAAATGACCGATCTGCCCCTGGGGTCTGCTGCTGTCCAGGTCTCTAATACCACAGCTCCATCAGTAAACTCAGTCTGAGCTCTTTCTCCACGTTTTATCTTCATTTTCTGTGTCCTGCGTTTTGTCTGTCAGGCTGCAGCTGAATAATTTGAATAATATGATTTTAAATAAATCATATGTAACATTAAGATTCCAGCTTCATTTGATCTAAATTCAACTTGGGTAAATGATGACAGCAGACAGAATGCAAGAAATTATTTATTTTATATCAAACTTTTATTCTGCCTATGATGATGATGACAGAGCAGGCCAAGCAGATTAAAATTACTCTTTTCTTCACTCCTGTTTTTTTTAAAGGTAACCGTCGTGCTCCACGCTGACATGTATATTCCTCAATGCACTGGATTAACATGGAGGCTCTGCTCTTTATTTACCGGTTGCCATGGTGAATCCTGATGATGGCTTTCTTTCCTCACTCACGCAGGCACTAACTGAGGGGGAACACACTCGCTCTGATCAGCTGTCCTGGAACTCAGAGTTGATCAACTCAGAGTTTGTTTTTAAACTCAGAGTTTGTTGAGCATGCTTCCTGGAATAGGGCCATGCTTTTGATTGGACTTCCTCGTAAAATAAAGGTAAATACAAGTATTTCAACTCAGAACTCTTCTTGCAGCAACTTGATGTTCATAAAGTTGTAATTGCACGCGTCAGTCAGGAGATGGTGTCACAACGTAAGCCCTAATGTCCATCAGCGTAATGTATGGGTTAATGCCATCTCTGATGTTTTCAGGCATGCATCCACTAAAACAGAGCAAAGTGTGGCAGTTCAAAGATAACATGGAATGTATTTATTAGGTGCTGAGCACTCGATGGGACAGCAATAAGAGTAATCCAGCCACACCAATAAGCCATTCTGCTGCTCTGACTCTGCTGACCTGAGCATATTTTCAGCTGACAGGGAGCGCGTAGCGTTGTTCGGAGGTGAAGCTGGGTTTGTCTCTGTGTGCCTTTATGCCACCGTTTTACGGCCAGGTCAAAGGCCCTGTGGATATAATTAATAAAAATTGCATGCATGCTTATAAATAGGAACAGTGTGCAACACAGTAATTCCCTCTGCTCCTCTGTCTGTCAGCACTAACCTCCCACCCACCCCCTGCTAGAAGATGATAAATAATTCAAATGATTAATGAACGATTGAAAAAGACACGATCTCATAAAAAGGTGCTTGCTCCCTTATGTCAATGAAATGTGTTTATACTGCAGCCCTGTGACTTTTAAAGTGTTTGTGTTTGTTCCTCTCCACGCCCGATAAGCAGATTTAATCACTAACTGCTGTGCCATCAGCTTGCCAGCCTGCTCCTGCTTGTGTTTATGCATGTTAATGTATTAATTAATGCATTAATGTATTAATGAGTGGAGAGTAGATGGTACATACAGGGTACATGGTACACACACACAGACACACACACACGCACACACAGGGTTTTTTACTCACTCTGGAATACATCACCTTGATAATAATGTTGGAGCGCTTGTCCAACCAGTAGCCCTCAAACTGCACAACTCTGCTATGAAATCACTGCTTAGACAACACAGCATGCACTGTAATCCGATTGACTGTAAGCTGACTCCAGCAACACGTACCAGATGTACACAGTATATGCTGCTTTAATATATTTAACACACCTATCGATAAGGGAAATGGGAGCTGTCTGTCTGGTTAATGCCTTCTTTAGACTCTATACTCCAGCCGTGTATGTAGCAGCTCTGAGTGGATCCTTTGAATTATGGCTTCTGCCTGCCTTTTCCAAATCAGCATCCCCCCCCTTTATTATAGAGTACCTAAATGCACACTGTTTCCATTGCTTTTGCACAGCCACTGTGGGCTCCACTTCAGCTGATGTCAGCACTGAACGTTCCTCCAAATGCTTCAGTTGCCTCTGCAGATTGCAAAGGAACTTATTTAAATCCAGAGCTGCTATAAATGTTTGATGGGGCCTGATTCCTGTTCCTGATCCCCACCCCCCATTTCTCCCCCCACTGTTGCAGCAAAGAACAAGGCTTAGTGATTGGAACTATGAATCCAGAGGTAGAATTGATTGTGTTGTGCCACAGCAGTTTGCTTATGGGAAACAAGGCATTGATTCAAGGCCTCTGATTTATGCCTGTCTGAATGGCTTACTACACAGGGCCTTGGTGTGACATATTTCACCTGCAAATACATTTTTATAGGTCCAGATCTGGAGCAGTGTTTCTGTCCTGAGGATGTTTATGGTTTCATAGTAGGGTTAATGTCTTCTCCTTAACACAATCAGAGTAAGAACTGTAGACTCAGATAATATACTGTACATGTATATGCTGGATTTAAGACTGGGTTAGTCTCAAATATTGAATTGGAGATCCAGAAATGCTGGAGAGAAAATACATTCATAGCATCAATTGTGACTGCAGACACTGCTGCGCACTCACTAAGTGGAAACGGAAACAATAAAGCCATTTCAATTTTATTATATTTCATATAAATTCAAAATACTTTCCAGTGAAGATCATGGTGCATTTTTTTGAGTCGAGCTCGGTTGCATAAGAACAGCAACTGTTTTCTTCACACCCTTTAGTGAAACGATTCAGGAAATCAAAATCCAACTTTTCAAAAGTGGCTTGCTCCTGCAGGCAAGACTATGGTTGACAAGACAAGATTGTTGGATTAAATAGCTTTAGGGGATACAGTAGGAGACATGCAAAACATAACATAGAGAAATCTTTAGGACCCTTCAGAGTAAAGGGGTTTGACATTTTGCCATACACACCCTTTTGTTATCTTGCAGAAATTAATATAATTTCTACAAGATTACTACTGATTTTACTCTCGTTTTGTAAATTAAACACGACGCTGTTCATGCAGGAGACTGTTAACTTAGCAACACAGAAAGAGTGGCAAAGTTAGTGCTGCTCTTTGCAAGAACAACAACACATCTAAAAGGCGCTAATTTTCACATTGTAATGTGTGTTAACTTCTTGGAGTCTAGTCCCCACTGTGAATTTGCCAGAGACCAATCACCGCATGAAAACTCCTAATTTATGGATTTAACACACCAGATCTCATTAATATTAAAAAATAAATAAAATAAAAGGTACTATGACATGAAAATATAACATATATATATAACATATAACCTTTTTATCTCATCGGGTAAATGTTTGTTTACACCTTAAGCAGTTACAGAGAAACATTCATTTGCAGTCATGTTTCTACCTGGCAGTAGGTATGTGACAAAAAAAAAAAACTATTCTTTCCATCTACCTTAAATTGGTGTCCAAATGTGTGAAAAGCAAACAGGTGAGCTCAGATATTGCTAAAGATGTGGTGGTTCTAACACACATACCTGCCAATTATAAGATAAATGGCTTCTTTGCTTTAAGCTGCTTTTTGTTCTTAACTAACTCCTGTTGGAGGGGAACAAAAAATCTAACGAAACAAAAAGAAGAAACCTCTGTGCAGAGCAGAGATGCTAGCTTGCATACCAAAAGGTTATAGTTCTCACGTGTTTGATTGCAAGTTTCCAGAAGTTTAGGTAGGTATGTAAGTTAGTGGATAGAAATAAATGGGTAAAAATACAACACCCATCATGCATGTTATAAATCAGGTTGTCTCTTCTTGGTGTATTCTTTGGCAAACTAGGTTATATGCTAACTGCATGTCAACTCCAACTACTTCTAAACTTTAGAGTGGCTAATTCGATTCTCTGAAAAGGCAATTCCTGTAAGTAACATGTTGATTTTAAGAATGTATTCCTGCTCTCCCCTCTTTGAATTGTTGCTCATTATCTTTTTAATTTTAAATGCAAATCTCTATTATTACTCCCAACACTGTGAAAGCTCCAGCTTGACTATGGCTAAAACCATTGTTGCCAGATACTGCTGATGGTTTACCTATTCAAACCTGTGGATGCTTGTTTCTGCCACTGAATTTTCCATCCATCCATCTTACTGTTTTTTTGTGTCCGTAAGTCAAAATTTTGAGTTAGGATCTTGATATCTTGATTTGCTCAGAATTAAGTTGAAATTTCAAGGAAGTTGAAATCTTTAGAGCCATAATTTAAAATTTTGAAGTAATAACATGATTTAGCTTTCATTTTTTTTTCAGTGGTGGGAAGAAGCTTCCATACAACCCCCACCAACATATGATTTTATATTTAGCGGATTTTAATCAACAATGCAGGCTAAAAATAAACTTGTTTTATTGTCACAACAAGTCATTGCTGATTTATGCCTTGACAAACTTAGTTGATTAGTTAGTTTAGTTAGCTTAGTTGATTTTTTTTTTGGGGGGGGGGTTATTTAAAAATTCTCTAAAAATTTAAGTAACTCAAAATTTCAAGTTTTTTGCAACAAAGCTGAAATTTCGAGATTTGTTTGTTGCCTTGCAAAGGCATGCAGAGTGCCTTCTGATGGACAAACTATGCAACATCAACAATCATTCTCTTCTTTACTGTTTTAATTTGAATTTATTGGTCATAATAAATATTGATACACATATATTAGCAAATATTTAATATCAGATGATAATATCGCCCCACTTACATACCAGTGGAACTTTAATTTAAACTTTTAAACATTTAAGATTGTGTAAACCTACCATCTGGGAACACTGGCCAAAACACTGCTTATCAGACTGTGAGGCTCAACTGATGAGGCCACACCCACTGATGGGCAACTGGTCCACTCACTGCAGGTGGGCTTGCATGACCAAAGGCAAAATGTTGAGCCAAACTGAATGAACGCAATTTCTGAAGGATTATTATTAACTAAAGAATTTACTGTTGCTTTAAATTTATTTTTGGATCATTTTGTTTTGTTATTAGTTCATAAAAATTGTTTTGTTCTCAAAATGTAAAATGCATCCCCCCCCCCAGTCTGAAAACAGCTTCTTCCTGTGGCCTAAGTGACGCATGGCAAAGATGAACCAGAATGGCAACTCTGCGGACTGGTGGACACTTTTGCACAGGTGAACAAGATTCACAGTTCGGCTCATTCTTCCCACACACGGCCGCGCGTAGTCGCTGTTTGCCTGTCTTCTCAAAGCAGCTGGGCCTGCTTGTAATCCATCGCACCTCTCCCTCCTTCCCACCCTCCTATCCTTTCACCACAGCAGCGAGTCTCGCCGCGCCTTGCATGCCGTGTGACCAGCATCACCAGAGCGGAGAAGCCGTCTTGCGAGCCGCCGTCCGCACACCAGCACAGCAAAAATAAAACCCAAACGATGACATACTTACAAAAACGACAGAAGCAAACATTAATTTGACAACTTCCGACCCCGCACCTTGCCGTCGCCGCTCCTTGCTGTAAGTGGTAAGTGCACTGATTCCTTTTTTAATTGCAGGGCTCGCAGTGATAGCGCCAACGGACTGATGATCGGAATAATGCAATTAATATCAGAGCAGATGAGGGGAGCATGACTCAAATATCTTAAACTGGCTTTAATCTTGCAATGTATGGGCTAGACGCATTTTGGAGGTGGTGGGCTCGAGATTAGATGATTAGTAGCATATAAGCTGGAAATACTTGGTTTCCTCTTTTATAGTCTCATCTTTGTTTGGCAGCAATGTCAGAATACAGCTGACAGGTTCATGCCTTCTCTTACTTTAATCTCATATAAGATGCACAATAATACTGTAGTAGAGATTGTAATGTGACCTAAATCCTCATAGATGCATAGATTTTCTTGCTTTAATCCCCCCCCCCAATTTAGAATAAGTTTACATTAATGCATAAGAGATGCGAAACCAGTTGTCTCTACTGATTTAGCCATGTAGGGAGAAAGTTCAGGCATGTCATAGGTCAGCTGTGCACTTCTACTGGTGATCTCTGGAGGGCTGCATGGGGTCAAAGGCGTAAAGGTGCCTGAGGATAATTTAGTTTATGCACTGCTCCCCCTTTTCTGATGGTGTTTAAGTGCATGTGACAGTGCACAGAGAGGGAGGAGGGAGTGTGAGTGAAAATGAGCATATTTTAAGATGCCTGCCCCTTGCCTCTGCCAAGTGCACGCTGAGGTGTGAGGTTGGATCAGATGGCTGCATGCATGTGTATGCACACACAAACCAAGCAAACACCATACTGGCAGCTCGGAGCGTGCTCCCCACCTGTGGAAGGAAACTGAAACACGTGACTCCGGAGCTTCTTTTGACTTTCTCTCGATCGTGCGAAGAGAATAGTCTGAAAGCTGTTTGATATTTCTGACACCTGTAATTGCTAGTGTTAAGCATGACTAAGTGAGAGTGGAGTAAATGCATTAACTGGCACTGAAAGGAGTGTTCCTTCTCGGCCCCTTTCAAGGAGAAAGAGAATAATTGTCAACGTGCTTAACTCTTGAAATCCTTCCCTGACTCATACTTGATCCTTTGAATAATCCAATGAGACACAACTGCGTGAATTAAAGCTGAAAAAGACTGAAACTTGTGCTGTGGGAAGTCGTGGTCCTGTACTTCCATTTAGCTTGAACTCTCACATTCACAGAAGAATTCTTCAGAAATTCATCATTCTGTACCAATGCAAGAGAAACCAAGGGATCACTCATCCCATTTTATATCCTCAAACAGCTGCCACTTAGCTCACATGTCTATTTATGAAGTATTCATGCACTCCTGTCACAGTTTTACTCCACATTTGGTTGGGTATGGTTTTCTGAGCAGCTTTGAGGTACAAGTGAGGGATGGACAAAAACCTCAAATTGTGAAATATTTGGATGTTTACATACACTCATTATGAGCATGGGCATCATGGTAATTTGGAGTTTCTAATGATTTCTTTGAACTGTTCTTTTCCCAGGATGGAATCATTGTACAGCACACATCTTTAATGACTTAAAAAAAAAAGAACTGGGTGCACAAGTTTGAATTTATTTTTGATTTTCTCTGATCAACACAGGTTGAAAAAGTAAGTGGTGATTTTGAAGCAGGGGCTTCTTTTTTGGTCAGTCCATGGCGATGTAAAACTTGCTCCACTGCAGACAGTGATGCTGGTGTTCCAGCAGTTTCCAGTTCTTGGCAGGTTTGAGCCTGGGTTGTTCCTGATCATCCTAACCAGTCCTTCCATCTGAGGGTGGCACTTTGGGTCTTCTTCCAGACCTTGGCAAAGTGGTGACTTGCGTACAATTGTTTGAACTGATGATCTGGGAATCTGCAGTTTAGAAATGGCTCCAAGAGACTTTCCCAATATAATTCTACAATTTTCCTTCTTAGATCTTGACTGAATTCCTTGGACTTTCCCATTGTTCTGAGGAGTGGTCTATACAATGAATGCTGTCAAACAAATACTTTTTATGCTTGCAAAGATAAACTACCAGTTGTAGTCGATTATGATCACTAACATGAAGTTAATAAGCCTTGGCCTGGTCAAGTTAAAAGAACCTTGTAGAACCTTCAGCACCACTTATTAAAAGATTAAAGTGAGTGTTATGTATACATTTGAGCCTGTATGTATACATTTGACCCTGTGTGGATTAATTTTTTTTAAAGTCATTAAAGATGTGTGCTGTACAATCATTCCACCCTTGTAAAAGAAAAGTTCAAAGAAAAATTGAAAGCCCAAAATTACCATGACATTCACGCCAATGATGAGTGGATGTAAACTTCTGACCGCAACTGTATGAATGTGCACACATTTGAGTCTGAGTGGTGGGGAGAGATGCATCATATACTATCAGATAAGTTGGCTACTCCAAATGCCAGCCTGACTTTTGTGCACTGTATCATCTTCCATCAAAGCGCCTCTGCTCTCACACGCACACACACACACACACACACACACACACACACACACACACACACACACATACAAAATACTCAAAGCCGATAGCTGGAAAGGGCAAAGGCAGAGTGCAGTGCAGCACACGCACACTCATAAATGTACTGACCCATCTAACCACACTTCAGATCTGTAGCTCCCCACTGCTGGTGCTTTTTGAAATGAAAATCAAATGAACACAACCAAGTGGCAGGGCTAGACACTTATCATAGTAATGAACAGGCTCCAGTGTGCGTGTCTGGATGCTTATTTATTATGTGTTTTTGTTGCACCGTATGTTGCCATGTGCACTCGTGGACAGCCATCTGTGGGGTACAATTTACTAGCCAACTGGTATGTGTCATCAAAGAGAGTGGCTATGATTGGCTGATGATTATTGTTTGGCTGGTATCACGCAACACCTCCCACTCCAAACTGGATTTAACTAGGATCTTATATAAGATTTTTTTGCATACTTGCACTGAATCTCATTCAGAAGAGGTTAGCCCATATGGATGTGGTAATGGTTTTTGACCTATATTTTTGAAGTTTGAAATTTTCAGGACACAGAGCCATGGAATTGTCCAGAATAGTTATTAAAAAAATAACAAAAAACAATTTCTAATAAAACATCATTAAAAAATTAAAACAAAAATAGTGTTTATGGACAATCACCAATCACATTCTGGAATAATACAAAAAACACCAATTTGGTTCATAGTCTGTAACAACACAATGGGGGAAAATGACAAAATATTTAAGAGGCATTCTTTTTTATTGAGAAATATTGAACAATTAAAACAATAACATCAGTGACAACACTATTTTAAAGTTGTCTGAAACAATGCAAAAAAAAAAAGTAAATAAAGTAAAGTAAATAACTGTAAGGCATATATAAATATGTCAGATATTTTTGTTGCTAATCAAATAGAGTTGTAAGATACACTGCCACTATAGTGTAGTTTTTAACACAATCACCACAAATCTAAGGGAGGGTATCCGGCATATAACCTAAATCAAATCAAACGTGGATCCATCTTGTGTGACAATCTCTTGCGAATAAAGGAACAGCTGAAAAAAGCAAAGGTAGCCTGCTACTGTTTCTGTCTAATTGCTGATACTTTTCTCAGCTTCAGTTTGGGACTTTAAGAGAAACATAACACTTTGATATAATTGTGTTGATATAACGCCATCTGTTAATGTTACGGGCTGGACTAATAACTTTTGCTGTCTAGCTCCCACATTAATGTTATTTCATTAATTGGCCATAGCCACTAGCCACTGCCTTAATGATAACATAACAGACAGCTAGTCTCTGGAGCTTTGAAAAGACACAACTGGATTTATTTAACTTTTTAAAAGTCATTCGACCTCTCATCGAAGAGGCTTCTTCAGTTCTAAAACCAAATGGTGGAGAATCCCAGGTATTCAAACTCTAGTTGCTGTTCAGTTCAATTCAGTTCAATTTTATTTGTATAGCACCAAATCACAACGAACAGTCGCCTCAAGGCACTTTGTATTATAGGTAAAGACCCTACAATAATACCCCCAGCAGCATAGGCCTATAGCAGAACTAAGGAATGGTTCAGGGTCACCTGATCCAGCCCTAACTATTAGCTTTATCATAAAGGAAAGTTTTAAGCCTAATCTTAAAAATAGAGATGGTGTCTGTCTCCCGAATCTAAGCTGGGAGCTGGTTCCACAGAAGAGGGGCCTGAAAGCTGAAGGCCTCCCATTCTACTCTTAAGTATCCTCCAAGTTGTCCCCTTGGAGGTGATCATTGACCCACTATTGTTTATGTGCATCATCACATGTGCCTAGCTGTGAAAAAAGGTGTGGGTCATTAACATTGGGGGTTGAGGTGAAACCACTATGTGACCTTGCCCCACTCTCTCTTAGTGACCTACTGAGGTCACCTGAAGTAAGGTGTGAGTGGTGGTTGAAGGATTTAAAGACTACCTTGTATGTGGCTGACAGCTGGTATTGTAAGCCACCACTTCTGTTCAATGATGGTTGTTTACAGATGGCTTCTTTTACTCTTCTTTCAAACTATTTGTCTTCCTTGTCCAAAATGTGAAAAAAGTGATCTTTATCCTTTAGGTGCAGAAGTACAGCTGAGTCTTGTCCTGTTGAAGTGGCTCATCTATGTTGTGCCACACGTTTGTGAAGTGGCTGTGTGGTTTCTTCAATGTAGAGGTCTGAGCACTCCTCACTGATCTGAATAGCATACGCTATGTTGCTTAGCTTGTATTTGGGAGTTTTGTCCTTGGGATCTCTCCAGCTTCTCCTGGGTCTGCCCTGGGGCCTCCTTCTGGTGGTACATACTTGGGAACAACTCACCCAGGCACCATCCTTTTCAGATGCCCAAACCACCTTAACTGACTCCTTTCAATGCAGAGAAGTAGTGGCGCTACTCTGAATACCTCCTGAATGACTGAACTTCTCACCCTATGTCTAAGAGAGAGCCCAGGCACCCTTCAGAGGAAGTTCATTTCTACTGCTTGTATCTGAAATTTCATTCTTGTGGTCACTACCCAGATCCCGTGACCATAGGTGAAGGTAGGGACATAGATCAACCGGTAAATCAGCAGCTTTGCTTTCACGTTCAGCTCTCTATTCACCATAACAGACTGGCACAGAGTCCGCATCACTGCAGATGTGGCCCCAATTTGTTTCCAGTCCCCTTTCCCCTCACTTGTGAACAAGACTCTAAGATATTTAAACTCCCCCACTAAGGGCATCAACTCGTCCCTGACCAGGAGTGGGTACTTGGGTACTCCATCCTTTTCCAGCTGAGAACCATAGCCTCAGACTTGGAGGTATCAATTCTCATTTCTGCCTCTTCACATTCCAGTGTGAGGTGAAGGCCACTATCTGATGAAGCCAACAGGACCACATCTGCAAAAAAGCCAAGATGAGATCTTTAGATCACCAAAGTAAAAGCCTTCTGCCACTTGGCTATGCCTAGAAATTGTGTCCAAAAGAGTAATGAACAGAGTCAGTAATAAAGGGCAACACCCAGCTGGAATGAGTTTGACTTATTGGTGGCAATGTGGACCAAGCTCTTGCTGTGGTTGTACAGGGACTGAATGACTCATAGCAACGGGCTTGGTACCACATAGTCCTGAAGCCCCTCCCACAGGATACCCTGGGGGATGCAATCAAATGTCTTCTCCAAATCCATGAAGCAGATGTAGACTGGTTGGGCAAACTCCCACACACCGTTGAATACCCTTGAGAGGTTAAAAGAACTGGTCCAGCATTAAATAACTGGGGTGAGAACCGGATTGTTTCTCCTGAGTCTGAGGTTTGTCTAACAGATGTATTCTCTTCTCTAATACCCTGGTGTAGACCTTCCCAGTGAGGCTGAGTAGTATGATCTGCCACTGGTTGGAGCACACTCTCTAGTCCAACCTTCTTAAAGATGGGAATCACCACCCCAGTCTGCCAATCCAGAAGCACTGCCTTGAATCTACATGCAATGTTGCAGAGGCATGTCAACCAAGATAGCTCTACAACATCCAAAGCCTTAAGGAACTCAGGGTGAATCTCATTCATCCTAGGGGCCCTGCCGCCTAGGAGTTGTTTAACTCCCTCAGTGACCTCATCTCTAGTGATGGGTGAGTCATACCCCTTGTCACAAGACTCTGCTTCCCCTTGGAAGGCATGTCAGTGGAATTGAGGAGATCCTCAAAGTATTTTTCTGCACCACCTGACTATGTCCTCAGCTGAAGTCAGCAGCACCCCACTCACCCTATACACTGTGTGGGTTAAGCACCACTTTATACTCCTGAGTCACCTGACAGTTTGCCAGAATCACTTTAAGGCTGACTAAAAGCCTCACCAAACTCCTTCAACACCTGATTTTTTGCTTCAGCCACTGCCAGAGCTGCACTTGGCCTGCTGGTAACTGTCAGCTGCCTCTGGAGTCCCATAGCGTAACCAAGCTTGATAGGACTCTTTTTTTCAGTTTGATGGCGCCCTTCACCTTTGATATCAACAAACTGTTTCGGGGGTTTCTGCCATGACAGGCACCAGCCACCTTGCAGCTACAGCTCTGTGCAGCCGTGTCAGCAAAGAAGGAGCATGGTCCGTTCTGACTCAGTGTCCCCAGCTACCCTTGGAATGCTGTCAAAGTTCTTATGAAGGTGAAAATGAAGAGCTCATGGACTGGGGCATCTGCCAGACACCCAGCACACCCTCATTATATGTTTGGGCGACCTAGGCCTGTCCAGCATCCTTTCCTGCCGCCTGGTCCAATTCACCACCAGGTGGTGATCAGTTCACAGCTCAGCTTCTCTCTTCACCCAGGACATGCAGCTGCAAATCAGATGCAATGATTACAAAACTGATCATAAACCTTTGACCTAGGGTGTCCTGATGCCATGTGGACTTACATTTACTAGAGTCCAGCTCCTCTCCAGGAGACTAGCTCCAGAGCCCAAGCCTTGTGATGCGAGCATGACTATATCTAGCCATTATCGCTCATCCCTCATGCACTAGCTCAGGGTTCTTCCCCACCAAAGAGTCCCAAGTGTGTGGTGCTATGTCCCAAGAGCTAGTTTCAGCAACCGAAGAGCAAACCACAAGGGCCTTGGCACTTGAGTGCCACCTTACACACATTGAGAAGAAGAAGAAGAAGAAGAATTGAAACGGTTATAAGCCTCAGAAGAAGCTTAGTATTGTCATTTTGTTTTGCTTTTTTAAAATGAAAACCGCATAATTGCATTTTGTAATTGTTGGGAAACCACAGTATGGATGCAGCTGCAGATAACCCCACCCCAAAATATAGTAATATTGACAACAGCATTCTAGTCTACCTAGAGATCAATTATATCAGCAAAACAAGCAAACATTCACAAATTAGGTCATGTATGAAACAGCATATGGAGCGAGAGGAATATAAAGGAAGTCTTAAAAGTATATGCTAGGTGAGAGATAAACATGTAACTCTTATCTTTTCTTCCCGCAGGATCTGCATGTGTCCCATTACGCACATCCTTTTAAGATTTTCAGCCGTAAATAAGGCGTAAGCTCTAGTTAACCCTGGCTATCTCTCTACAGACCTACTGTAGCCCCTGTCCACCTCAAAACACACCCCTTGCATTCTAAGCTGGAACTTGGTGATTTGACATGGTAAGCTCGCTGAGATCCTGTGTGATACTTTGCCCCAGGCAGGCTACCAGTGTCCCAGGTGGGATGAGACATAGGGACGTGGGGGCTGAGGGATAGTGAGAAAGATGTCACTGGCCACATTAGTCACCAGCAAAAGCAGGCCATGAGTCAGGAAAGCTCCCCGTCTCATCCATCACATCCCTCTTAACCCACTTTCCTTTCAGCCCAGCCATTCCGACTTTTATTTTTCTATTTTTTGCTGGCTCTCCATTCCCCTGCTGCTGACTGAGTAACTCTGCCATCCTTCTTTTGATGGTGATGAAAAGCGAAAGAGAGAGTATAAAGAGAATAGTCCGGTGCTGGACAGATTGCAGGTTGCAGCGAGAGATGAAAGCGAGAAGTGATTTAGGGTCAACCTTTGTAGCGCAGCAAGAGGAACAGAGAGGAAACGGACTGCCTTCTACCAGACAGCTTTTACGATAAACATAATGATTAAAAGGAGTTTGTTTAATCTGTGTCACTACAGGGGGGGTAAAAGAAGATAGCACAATGATAAAGTGTGTCTCGTTTTCACACCAGATTTTTCCATGGTGCTGTGTAGAGAGAAACCCTGTGAGCTAGTGAGATTTCTGTGGGGTGACGTGATGATATGAACCTTATCTAAAAGGCTTCTGGCTCGAATCCAGGACAAGGTGTTTAATTCAAAGAAAATCTAATATTTGTAGCTCAGCTATGGAGGAATTAGTTTGCAAAACAGAGGAAGTGGGGGATGAATAAATGAACATTTAATATACTTTAATGTCAATTGGAGCCATTTTTGATATTTTGAACATTTTGAAGGTGGGCAGAGCTGATAAATTGATGCTGCTGCTGGCTTGTTAATGTAAATGAGAAGTAGTATAATTTTCTCACATACTTCCATGCAATTAAACCTCTCTTTGAAACCAGAGGAGTCACCCTCTGATGGGCATTGCATCTATATAAATTTATTTTTTTTAATGTACAGAGATATTTGTCATGAGCTGATATTTGCCTGATGGCAGTAAGGCGTTATCCATCTGTTTGTTTACTGCACCATCACAAGGTACAGATGTGTACTTTTTAATGCCGCGTTTCATTTTTAACAACCTCCGACAAGCTAATTTGACCTGTAATTGTAGCTGTGATAGAGGAAAATGCAAACCTTTGCTTCCATCCAACATGATTGAAGCAGTTTGTGTGAAACCATGGTGAGACAAATCGAACTTATGTCTGCTGTCACAAGGTGATGTAGAGGGAGTGACTTAGTGACTCACCTCATTAAAGATTTTATTGGATAAAAATGTGATTGGGCCAGCGGGAGAGTCAAAGCGAAAGCTCCTTATGAATTCCTTTTTCTGTTCATTTCATGGCTGTTAGCAGTTATTTCAGATTTGTGTCTGTGTGCATCAGGCATAATATTGCTCTGCAAAGTGTGAAATGGAAATTTGTGAATATTGAGCAGTGCTCTCACTTATTTGATCAGCGTGTTTTCTGATACTCTGTACTCTTTCGGTTGAAGTGAGACCAAAGAAGTCAGATCTGTGTGTGAGCCGAGTGGTTTACAGAAGATTTGGATATTAGTTCAAGTAAAGCAGCCAAGACATCAGTGTCAACACCCTCTGTCATTCAATACTTTGGCTGTTCTCTTCCCCAATCTGGCAAGTACATTCAGCACAGCATATGTGTGTTTGCACTATGCTGGGTCTCACTGTGTGTGATTTTGTGTGTGATCCATTTGGCTCTCAGTCTTCCCACAACCTGGCAGTCTTACTCTCTCCTCTGTGTGTGTGTGTGTGTATGTGCATGTGTATGTGTAGCTGTATAACCGGCCTTCTGTTTTCTCGCCTTGACAGACCCCTTATGATCACAGAGATACAGTACCCCCCAACCCACACACACTCACAGACAAACAGCACCAGCCCAAGTACAATGGCACCAGGCACTGAGTTTGACACATACAGTATCATAACCTGGGAAGTTTCCATAGTAGCCTCAACAGGAAGTGCTTTACAGCTCCTGCCTGCCCTTGTGTGCTGAATTTCTTCCACACATTCTGCATTACTTGGACCACAACCAGGATGTCCAAAGGAGGTGTATATGATCAAGATAGGCCGTTTCAACTGGTAAATAAACTAATAAGTAGTTTTAAGTGACTTTGTGCTCACATTAAACATGGCCAGAGTTTACAAGAAATGAGGTCAACGTATGTGTAAGTAATCCCTGCAAGTGAAAAACGCATTCTTTAGATGGCTGTAAAGACTCAAATTCTGACAGTTTTTCCAACTCTTGGCTTTGCATTATGTTAAAACGGGAGGAATCATCCTTAAGATGCTCATCTCAGGCACACAGCTCTGGCTGCAAGCACAGATGGATGATCCACCTGCTGCTCAAACCTTCTGTTTGCCAGGGGCAGCAAATCAGAGGAAAATATGCTTAAAGGGAGAGGAGCTAAAATGGATTATTTGAGACAGTTCAAGAATGGCATTGTTGCAAGAAGACCCAATATATGATAAAAAATGATTATTTTGAATTGTGACTTTTGGCAAGCTACTGTGTTCGAGTCCAAGAATCCAAATATGGAGATGGAAACGAGAAGAACGGTTTTATTTTGCATGTTTTTTGAAATTCAGATGATGTTTTTTTTATTAGCTTTACCTGCATATTTGCATGTATTGTTTCGTATATATAATTTAGATCTCAGTTACTGTGCCTCAATAGGATTATAGCAGCACAGTTCCCTAATTTATAATGAAATGAACCCAAAACATGACCTTCAGCCAGGACAGCTGTTTTCAATTTAAGTAATACAAGCTCTTTATGCTTAACATCTGGCTTTCATAGAATAAGATGCTTGTTGTGTGGATCTAAATGATCTGATGGCATCAGAATGATATCAAATGATCAACACTTTCTTAATTAATATATTCCCTCATGTTAATTTAGTTGTGAACTGGCTCACTTTATGCTTTACTGCCCCATGTGGGAAAATTCAGCTTACCACAGCCAAAAGCATTTGGCAAAGATGCGTCAGACTTAGCCAAACAAACTCAGAACAGTAAAAACTATAAGCAGAGGCAGTAACTAGTCGCAGCATTAAAATGAAAAACAGGTAAAAAAAAAACAAACAAAACAAGATTATTTATCAGGCCTTTATGTTAAGATGTGAGTCGCCTGATAGCACGCTCACACCTACTGTAAATCTTCTCCATCTACAATGCTGCTGCATTGCTGCTAAATTGCAAGTTAATTAACTGCATGGCCAATGCAGTCTGCGTAGTAGAGAGCAACTTTAAAGAAACCATTAATGGATTGCTCAGCCATATCTAATTACAAGGTTGTGGCATTTTACGAGAGGAAGAGAAAAGGGAGATCTTTTTTTTTCTCTTCTTCAGTCCTTTGTTTCTCTAGGCTTTCATCTAGTAGCTGAATTATGCTGACGGCAAACAGTCAAGTTTTATTTTTGGTTCTTTACACTGTTTTCTGATAGCTAGTTTAAATGTAATCCAGGGAAGACTCAAAACATCTGTGATTCATGAATGACAGATACAGGTACAGTTCATGTTGCTTGTTTTTTTTTTTTTTTTTTCTGGGCTTTTCCCCACCCATTTAACTACCACAATCAGCTCTGAATTGTGAAACATTTCAACATTCTGGGAAACAAAATGCTCTGTGTTGCCAGGGGCTCTGTGGGTTGGAGACGGGTTATGTGGAGGTGTGGAGGGTGAGCTCAGAGCCACCAGGATAGGTGGAGAGGGCGATTTGCTGACAGGAGGAGAAATAAATGAGCTTTGAGATGAGAAGTTAGAGAGCACAGAGACATATGGGGAGGGAGCTGTCTGGCACAGAGATGAGGATGGATGGGCTCTGAGTGTGCCTGTAGGTCGAGCAAAACACTGTATGGGAGCAGGTACACAGTGGCAAGTTGAGCAGTGACACTATAGTCTAGATATTAGAGGTTGAAAGACTGAGAGAATGCTAGATGGTTAGGGGATTTTTTTTTTTCAATGTAGCATTCATTAATATCAAGCATATGACTATACTAATATATATTTGCTGGCAGATTGGAACCCAACTTGAACTGCAGTTGTCTGTTTATGTTGTCGTTTTTAAGCTGATTTATGCAAGAATATAGATTTGTAAACTCTGTTCACGCAGCACAAGACAGGTCACTCCAAGAGACATAACATTTACGTTTCAAAGAAGTCAGAGGCAAAGTAAAGCCCAAAGCACCTTTTTAAGATTAAGAAATTGCACCACTCACATCTGATGCTCTTTAAAAATGAGTGAGTAGCGTTTGAGTCTTCTAGACTGAAAACTATTTGGATCTGACTGTTAGGGCCTTTAAAATTCACCAAATAAGTCATTATGTCTGTTTTGTTTGGGTGGTTATGTTCCTTCTCTTTTTTTTGACTGATGGGAAATGAGCGAAGAATAAGGGATGTGTGGTATGCAACAAAGGTTTGACAGTTGAAACAAAGTGTGGGGGTAGCAGTTACGTGGTATCCCAAACCATTTGACTTGGTTGCCAGGAAACCACTGGAGACAACCAGAACTGCTGGTAGGCAGATTCACTATATATGGACTGAGACAGGTATGCTGTTTGTGCAGTCTTTTTGCAATGCTAAGCTAAGATAACGTCTTACGGCTCTATATTTAAGGTGCAGTTTAAGTAAGTGAAAAAGTGCAGGAGACATTGACCGATTCTGAACCGTGGCTGTATGTAAAAGATGGATGTAGTCACAGTGACGCCACCCGCTGGAAGTTCTTTACTGAAGCCTTAAAATGGAGACAGTATTTTGTGTGCCTTCGTCTTTTTTTTTGTTTTTAAACCAGAGGGGTGAATCTGAATGAGACGGCTCATATGACTTGTCAATCGCAACCTAAGCAAGCCCAAAATAATTCCCTGTTTTATCAGCTATTTTACTCTCCATGGGAGCGTCATTGACAAAATGAACTGCATGCTTTTGTCATAGACTTTTATTCAACTGAGGTTGTTTCGGTAACAAAATTATTTATATATATATATATATATATATATATATATATATATATATATATATATATATATATATATATATATATATATATATATATATATATATATATATATATATGTATATTTATATAATACACACACACACACATATATATATGGATGCACATAGATAGTTTAGAAGATCTCATTATAAAGAGAAAGGAAGGATGGGATACATGTCTCAGTTATTGCTACTATCAGTGTCAGTCTTCTCAAGCTCCTCTCGCTCCTCTCACTCCATTATTTTGCACAGTTTTGTGCAGGTTTTTTTCACTGTCCATTCATTATGAAGCATCTCTCCTTGTTCCTTCTATTTACTTCACTTTTCCTATGTGTCCTCTGTGAAAGCGCAGTTATTCTATTTATCTCCCACAGCCTTCTCGTTATCCCTGTTCTGTACTCATTTTCTCCTGCTCTAGTCGCTGCATGTTCAAAGTACAGAGCCCCCCCCCCCCCGAGTGCCAGAGGAGAGTGCACATGGGCTGGAATAGAAAAGAGGGAGAATGGAGAGGACAGGGAAAAGGAGAAAGACATGAGATGAAAATAGAGGGTGTACATGCTCACCTGGATTTCTATTTTCAAGCCCCTACTCCAACCCCCACCTCTATTTCCTCTCAGCAACAAATGTCAGAGCATGCAGACCACTGCCTTCCCCCTCCTCAGCTTATTGTTATTAATTTCATTACAAAATACCAAAATCTGCCCTTTGCTACCTCAGTTCATTGTTCCTCAGCATTATCCACTTTGCCTATTCTGGTAATTGTAAATGTTTTTTTTTTTTAATTAACATTTATCCTGTAATGTGTGTGTGTATATATGTGTGTGTGTGTGTGTATATGTATATATATATATATATATATATATATATATATATATATATATATATATTTGATTTCCAGCAAAGGGAATGTTTTAATAGCAAACTCAATTTTGCATCATTCCCAGTGATGACTCTTCACCACACATATGGGATAGTTCTAGAGATGGAAATTTCCGTTGCTTTTTTGGCAATAATGAATAGAAGGAAGCAATACGTAACGAATGAGTAGGATGAAAACAC